>JAANQP010000401.1:0-101668 GCA_011320165.1 Fusarium protoensiforme | reverse complement strand
GAGGAGGGGGGGGGGACCTGAGCTACCGAGATGCCATCGTGGCCGGCCCGCCACTCAGCACCTCCATTCTTACAAGCGCTCCAAGCTGATTGGCGGCTCACCGTGCTCACGAGGACGGCGCGAGTGCCAGGACGACAGCTAGGACCCGAAGTCACGGGTCCCATTGGCCAGGATATTCGAGGGCCCGGGGGGGTAGAGTTGCCCCTTGTTGACTTTAGGCTAAAGATGAGAAGGATAGAATTGAGTGACGGATGGGAAAAAAGAAAGGAAAAAAGTTGGACTGGCACATGCTTCAATGATCCAATCTATGTACATGGTGGCTGTGTTAGTAGGTTGAAGAGTCAAGGAGAGTATCATCAGAGCAATTGTGAGAATGCTGATCAGCAACAATGTCCTTGTCTGTTGCAACGCCAAGGATGAAGGCGCATCATTAGCATCCAAGCTGTTCCCAGCAACTCGTTTTAACTGTTGCTGATCCACGCAGCGCACAACCATACACACCTTGTCTGTTGTTCCCACTCCTCCTTCGGCTCCATCCGTATCGCAACTTGTCCATCTGGTTCTGGTGGTGTTGAGTCTGGTGCATACACACACGCCCCCGTCCATGATATTCTTCTCCTCTGCCTTGGATGGAAAACCGGAGACGACACGCAATCTGAGGGAAGCCGAAAGTGGCAACAGCAATTCTCAGTTACCGACTTTACACTTTCGTTCCTTATCATTGACCCACGAATTAAGCGGTCATGACAAAAACCGTGGGTAAATTAGAGAATATACGGATACCATACCATATCATGTCATACCAGACCTGCCATGATGGCGGCAAAAGAAGGCCCTGGGTCAAGTGCCCTTGCCTTGCCTTGCCTTGCCTGGCTCATGTGCCGGGCGCGGGTATAGTCCCGGACATGGAATTGCGTTCATCTGACCTCGAGCCCATTTTTTTTCTGTCTGCTTTGGCTGTGCTGTATGTACGAATAGTTGAGTGGTTCTGCAATGAATTCCCTTGTTTGGGATAGCATCTCTCATTTTTTGTCTTGGTGTTTTTCTTGGGAGCCTCCTTCCTTCCTCTTCACTGCGTACACGCCTACCTTTTCGTCCCACGATAATGGCATTGGATTTTTCCCCCTTCCCCTTCCCCTCTCACCCCCATCTGACGGCACAAGCTATACCCACCCACCCTTCTTTTCCTTTCTTTTCTTCCCGTTGCGGGTGGCGGTCTAACTAGACCGTCATGGAGAAGGGTAGCTTACCTCTAGGTATAAAGCTCGTGGCCCTCTTTTGCCGGAGTGTCTGTTTTTGGTTTCTGCTTCCTCGCTGTCATTGATGTCACCTACCTAGCTATCTATCATCCATCCATCTATCTATCTAGCTACCTATCTATCCTCTCATCCCTGTCGCCCACCTCGATCCCGACTCGGACTTACACACGATCCATCGCCAATTGATTGACATTGACGCTGTCGTCATCGTTACAGTGCCATTGCCTGCTCTCCATAATCCATTGACATCGCCAACTCGCTTCTTCTACCCTCCGACTAGTGCTCCGACTTCTTGACAGGCACGCTGTCTTGACCGACCGCATACGCCTCTGACGAAACCAATTCTCATCTCAGTCACCCCTCTCGCCATTCACAATGCCTTTCCTGGCTCGATCCCGCTCCAACTCTCCAGAGCTCCCCGCTGATTCAAGGCCCTTGTACCTGGGCTTCGACCTGTCCACCCAGCAGCTCAAAGGCACGTCTTTACGTTTACACGCAAAAGGACCGCAGCTAATACCTCTCCAGGTATCGTTGTTGACTCAGACCTCAAGGTCGTTGGTGAAGCCAAGGTCGATTTCGACAAGGACTTTGGGCGCAAATATGGTATCCAAAAGGGTGTCCATGTCATTGAGGAGACGGGCGAGGTTTATGCTCCCGTCGCCATGTGGATGGAGTCGCTTGACCTCGTCCTCGAGCGTCTAGCGGAAGCCATGCCCGTCCCTCTATCTCGCATCCGCGCCGTCAGCGGTTCTTGCCAGCAGCACGGCAGCGTCTTCTGGAACGGCCAGGCCTATGAGATCCTCCACAATCTCGACCCTCGTCTTCCTCTTGCTGTGCAGCTCCCTGGGGCTCTTGCGCATCCTTGGTCGCCCAATTGGCAAGACCAGAGCACTCAGAACGAATGCGACGCCTTCGACGCTGCTCTCGGTGGCCGACAGAAGCTCGCCGAGGTGACGGGAAGCGGCGCGCATCATGTAAGTTGAGCAAGTGAAGACTCTCTACGAATGCTAACAACGGACAGCGCTTTACTGGAACACAGATCATGCGCCTCAAGAAGGATCTCCCTCAAATGTACGCCAGAACTGCTCACATTTCCCTCGTCTCCTCATGGCTCGCCTCCGTCTTCCTCGGAGCCATCGCCCCTATGGATGTCAGCGACGTCTGTGGCATGAACCTCTGGGACATGTCCCGCCAGACATTCAGTGAGCCTCTCCTCGAGCTTGCCGCCGGAAGCAAGCGTGACGCCATCAACTTGCGCAAGAAGCTGGGCGAGCCCTCCCTCAACGGCGCAGCCATCCTTGGCCCCGTTTCCCCGTACTTTGTGGACCGTCACGGCTTCCACCCCGACTGCCAGATCACCCCCTTCACTGGCGACAACCCCGGCACCATCCTCGCTCTTCCTCTCCGACCTCTCGACGCCATCGTCTCCCTAGGCACTTCCACGACCTTCCTCATGAACACTCCCAAGTACAAGCCCGACGGCTCCTACCACTTCTTCAACCACCCCACCACCGACGGTCATTACATGTTCATGCTCTGTTACAAGAACGGTGGCCTGGCACGTGAGAGGGTTCGCGACCAGCTTCCCAAGCCTGAGAACGGCCCCACCGGTTGGGAGACGTTCAACAAGGCTGTCGAAAACACGCCCCTTATGGGCGCCGCGAAGGAGGACGACCGGCGCAAGCTTGGCCTGTACTTCTACCTCCGCGAGACCGTCCCCAACATCCGCGCCGGTACCTGGCGCTACTCTTGCGAGCCTGATGGCTCTGACCTCCAGGAGGTCAAGGGTGGATGGGACAAGGAGACGGACGCACGCATGATTGTCGAGTCCCAGGCCCTATCCATGCGCCTGCGCTCCCAGAACCTCGTCCACAGCCCCCGACCTGGTCTGCCGGCCCAGCCTCGCCGCATCTACCTCGTGGGAGGCGGCTCGTTGAACCCCGCCATTGCCCGCGTCCTGGGCGAGGTCCTCGGTGGTAGCGAGGGTGTGTACAAGCTCGATGTCGGCGGCAACGCTTGCGCCCTGGGTGGTGCTTACAAGGCTCTCTGGGCCATGGAGCGCCAGGAGAATGAGACTTTTGATGACCTCATCGGCAAGCGATGGACCGAGGAGGGCAACATCCAGCGTATCGACGAGGGCTTCCGAGACGGCACTTACCAAAAGTACGGCAAGCTGCTGACGGCGTTTGAAGCCATGGAGAACAAGATCCTGGCCGAAGAGGCTCACGCGCCAGAGGAAGACGGGAGGCGTTCAGAGGAAAAGGTTTAACTGAATCAGGGTATCTAATGTCTAAAAGCGGACTGGTCTAATGTCATTTATCTAACGTACTTGCTCATGAAGCGCCTATGAAAATCGGATCGGAGGAGGTCCTAGGCCAGGAGTCAGCGAACTGTTTTGCATCATGTAGATATTTTCCCTTCTTCTTCTCTCCAAGCTTTTGTATATAGAAAACGGAGCAGACACCGAAAAGGACGGCGATGCAGATAGAAAGACACAGAAAAGGGGAATAAGACTCACGTTTACGAACTCCTTCTTCTTGCCCTTGTCCTCGGTGCCGCGCGCTTGGTTCTTGAAGACGACATCGTCGTCCCACCGGCGCTTCATGTTGAAGTCTTGCTTGTTGAGGAGTGGGTTTCCGAGGGCAATGTTTCGTTCTCGGGCATCTTGCTCTTCCTTGAGCCTCTCGGCTTCCTGTGATAGACGTTAGCCACCCGAGCTTTTGCTTTTGTTGTAATAGAGCCGAGTTAGACGTACCTCCTTCTTCTTCCTCTCCTCTCGCTCTCTCCGTACGCGATCCAACTCTCGCTGTAGCTCCGCGTCGGAATCATCATCACTGTCATCGTCATCGTCATCGCTGTCTTCCTCATCCTCCTCGCTATCATCGTCGGCATCAATGTCCCTCGTCTCTGCTAATATCCGCCTCCTCTTTGCTTCCAGATCCTCCCCGTCGCCGGCAGCAGGCGGAAGCGACCGCTTCACGCCGCCGGAAGTGCTGGCCTCGTCGTCCTCATCGGCATCGTCCAGGAGGGCAGCAGGTGCGCCGTTCTTCTTGGTGAAATGGGCGGCTTCGGCAGCGAGGAGCTCGGCGGCGAGGTCGTGGGAGGGTCCTTCGTCGGCGTCGCCGCCTTGGCCGGCCTGGCGGTACTTGAGCTGGGTGTGGGCTGGGAGAAGACGTTGATGGTAGGCAGGGCCTCGGAGGGCTTCTTTGCCACGGGCCTGTGGACGTTAGCTTTTGTCCTGAGAATTGGAGAATAAGTACAAACGGGATCAAACGTGGGTCTGTGAGCGGTAGTCATGGCGAAGTTGCTCGATGTGTTTCTGGTGGTTGATCAGGTTGATCGAAGCTGTCGCGTTGAAAGTCATGAAGACGCCCTGCGCTGCGCGAGGCGTAGGCAGTGGCGCGAAGGCGGGCCCACCCGGCAGAATTTCTCACCATGGATCTCATGGAGCCTGGAATTTCAGTCTACTTCACTTCCGCGCTGTGTAACTCTGGCCCTTTCAAGACGCATAAAAAATTTACAAAAACAACATGCCTCGAGAAGCCGAGCCATCTCTTGCTGAGAAGACATTTCTCATCCAGGCTCTGGACGAGGGCTTGCGGCTGGACGGGAGGAAATTCGACCAGTTCCGACCTCTGGAGCTCACCTTTGGAGATGAGTATGGTGTGGCTGAGGTCAAGTATGGAAAGACAAGGTACATGGCATTGGACTCTTGTTTCTGGAAGAAGAGCTGACAATTTGCCTAGAGTATTAGCCAAGGTCACGGCAGAGGTCACGGTGCCCTATTCAGACCGTCCTTTCGACGGAGTTTTCACAATCACTTCAGAGCTTAGCCCCATGGTCGCCCCTTCATATGAGGTCAACCGTCCTTCACTAGAAGAAGTCCTGCTCTCGAGGCTCCTCGAGAAGACGATCCGGAGATCCGGCGCTCTCGATACCGAGTCGCTCTGTCTCATCGCGGGCCAGAAGTGCTGGTCCATCCGCGTTGACCTGCACGTCCTCACACACGACGGAAACCTCACAGACGCGGCATGCCTGGCCGTCGTCGCGGCTCTTCGACACTTCCGGAAGCCCGACTCGAGCATCGAGGGCGAGAACCTCACAGTCTACACGCCCGCCGAGAGGGAGCCCGTGGCCCTGAGCTGGCTGCACTCGCCCTTTTGCGTCACCTACAGCTTCTTCGGCGAGGAGGAGGGCAGCAGCCAGGTGCTCGTCGACGCCAACTGGCTGGAGGAGCAGCTGCGGGTGGCCTACTGCACGTACAGCCTCAACAAGCACGGCGAGATCTGCCAGATCGCCAAGCTCGGCGGCACCTCCCTGGACGCGCCGCTGTTCATCCAGTGCGCGCAGGGGGCGCTGAACCGGTCCAAGGACCTGAGCGACCTGGTGGATCGCAAGCTGGCCGAGGACGCCAAGCGACGAGACAAGGGAGGGTTGATGGCAGAGTTGACAGCGGAGAACGACAGGTGATGCCTAATGTCTACGGGATAATAACGTCAAAGAAAGAGGATCAAACAAAGAAAGGAAAAAATAGAAGCATGATACCCCGCACAAGATGGCAAGATTAGATGCGATGCGATGCCCATGATACGCTTGCCAATTATCTCGCTAGTCCAGTCGCCGTCGTCGCTCCATGATATCTACGTGTAAGGACCGCTGACAAGTCGGCTATCGCATCACTGGTGGCCGGGACTCCTTATTCCATTGTACTCGTGTCCTTACCCACTCGATGGCCTCTCTGACACCATCGCCGGTCAAGGCGCTCATCGACAGCACTCGTGAGTCGCGGATGGCAGACCCCTTGTCTCCCTCCATGACCTTCTTGACCAAGCCCTCCTTTATTCGTATCGTCTCGACACAGTCCTCGCGATCCTGCTTGTTAGCGAGGATCAAGAGCGGCACGCCCTCCGTCTCGGAGTGCTGCAGGACGTCCTCGAGGACGAGCCGACACTCGTCTAACCTGCCAATGTTCTCATGCTCGAGGTTCCCGTCGCCAATGTCCGTGCTGTCTATGATGAAGACTATCGCGTGGCAGCTCGTATAGTAACTCTGCCACAGTTTCCGCAGCGAGTGCTGGCCGCCCACGTCCCACAGCTTGAGATACATGTCCTGCAAGGGGATGGTCGAGACGTTCTGGCCGACGGTGGGCACCGTCTTGAGCTTCGGTTCGGGGGCATTCGGTAGGAAGAGGGACTTGACCTGTTCGTGAAAGGTGGTCTTGCCCGCGTTGTCGAGGCCTAGGAGGATGACGGAGTATTCTAGGATGGGGAACGTTAGGGAAAAGGGAGTCGAGGGCGGAGGATAGGATACGAGCTGACCCTCTTTACTCGTCGCATAGAGGTAAAGACCTTTTGCGAGGTGGTACATGTTGGTCGCAAGTGCTTCAGCCAACGATACGATGGGGAAAGGAGGCGAACGACGAGGCGCTGTGGTGAATAAGAGGCTGGCGATATCTTTGGCGGGACTCGAGAGGTTTGAACAAGGGAGCTTTTAAGGGTGGTGCAGGTGGTCTCGCCAGGCATTGGCGTCCCTCACTTTTAGTGGATGGAGTCGCTGAAGAGCCTCACCAGGTCCCCCCGGACCCCCACCCGGCACAGGGCCCCCAGGACGCGGGAGGGCCCCGCCGGGTTGCAGCTTCAGTGGAGGTAGGTTTGGACTGGACGCCCGCCCGTCATCAGGTACGGCCGCGTCACTTGCTAGAGTGTCATGCTACACGGAGTCGGAGAATAGAAGATGAGGTGACACACAAACAGGAACGCAAACAACATCTCGTGTATCTCCCGAAGTCGAGGTGTTTCGATCTTGTTTGTCAACCATATTGGGGTACAGATCCGGAGTAGATGCGGTTGTGGCTTATGCTAAATCAGCTACTGAATAAGACTTAGCGTTCATCATGACCAAGGAGCAAGGGAACAGTTCTTGGCCATGATGCTGCTGCTTTGTGAGACACGTCCAGTTGCCACGTTTCCCCAGATGTCCCAGGCACATGGAAGAGGAACAGATTCCAATTCCAACAATGTAAACATGAGCGTAATGGTGACAAGCACTTGGCTAGAGGTACGATATTCCGCCATCGAAATGCTACTTGATGTGGCTTAGCGGGGTTCATTCTCTTGCTCCTCTACTGCAACACCAGCATGCACAAGATTCTGACCAATCACAACTCGTGTTTCTCGATAGCTGTCGGTTTCACCAGCCTTCCTATCGCACGCCAGGGCCCTCCCATCAAGCACTTCTCCCTCCACCAATATCTTGGATCTGCCGCACCGCGTGCGTCTTCCTCCCTTTGTTCCAGTCCCTCGAGTCATCTTTTTCATCTCCAAGGCCGGCCTGCGACTGCGTACTCGACCCTCTCGACTCGTCCCGTTACCCTGCGAATGTCCCCCAGTCGCAGCTTACGAGGCTCGCGCAGGGGTTTCCCGCTCCATCCCCATCCCAAGTGATCGCAACCCGACGCGCAGCGACTCGACCGTCCTTCACCACAAACACAGACACAATGGCTGCCTCAGAGCTCGCCGCCATGAGCATGAAGCTCCTTAGTATGCTGAACCCTTCCTCTGGCGCTTCCTAACGGGGGATGCCCGCCCATGGCTCCCGCGACGCAAAAACTGACGTATTGAACATAGAGCGAGCCGACGAAGAGTCCGACTCCGAGGGTGCGTTGCCGCGTGGCACGACCGAGACCCCATCGATCCGGACATGTACTGACGATTGTATACAGAGGGCGATTCTGCTAAGAAGGAGTTGTTCGCGGCCTGGGCGCTCTTCATCTCCATCATGCTGCTCATCATCGCATTCTTGACGAGCTACTTTCTCCAGATGAAAAAGGTCACAGCGGTCCACGAGACAGTGATATCCATCTTTGCAGGTGCGTGACTTGTATCGCATGTTTGCGATCAAGAACTCGCACTGACGTTTCATGTAGGAATGGTTGTCGGTCTTACGCTCCTGATAACGTCGGGCGATTCGATTCGAAACCTCATCAGCTTCGATTACCAGATCTTCTTCAACCTGCTGCTGCCGCCCATCATCTTGTCCTCGGGATACGAGCTGCACCAGGCAAACTTCTTCCGCAATATCGGCACCATCTTGACATTTGCCTTTGCCGGCACATTCCTGTCTGCCGTCGTCATTGGCTTGATCTTGTGGCTCTTCACCCAGCTCCCCGGTTCCTTGACAATCACCTTTGTCGACGCCATCTCCGTCGGCGCAACTCTGTCCGCCACCGATCCCGTCACCATCTTGGCCATCTTCAACACGTACAAGGTCGACCCCAAGCTGTACACCATCATCTTTGGCGAGTCCATCCTGAACGATGCCATTGCCATCGTCATCTTCGAAACTGCCCAGAAGTACAACAAGGGGGAGGCCACTAGTTACGGCCTTGTCAGCTTCTTCGAGGCTACAGGCATCTTCTTGCTGGTCTTCTTCACCAGTATGTTTATTGGCTTCTTGGTTGGAGTAGTGACTGCTCTCATGCTCAAGTTTACTTATCTGCGTCGAACCCCCAAGATTGAGAGTTGTTTGATTGTCTTGATTGCTTACGCGACATACTTCTTTTCGCAGGGTCTCCATCTGTCTGGTATGTACTTCACTTTAATATACCCAGTCATGCGAATGCTAATCTCGAGTAGGTATTGTGTCGTTGCTCTTCTGTGGTATCACCATGAAGCATTATGCCTACTTCAACATGTCGAGGCGCACGCAGCTTACCACCAAGTTCATCTTCCAGATCTCGTCCCAGTTGTCCGAAAACTTCATCTTCATCTACCTAGGCTTGGCTTTGTTCACTGATAACGCCCTGCAATTCCAGCCACCCCTCATCATTGTCACGATCCTGGCTGTCTGCGCTGCCAGATGGGTCGCCGTGTTCCCTCTGTCCAAGGCTATCAACTGGTTCATTCGGTACCGCGCCCGGAGACGAGGTATGGAGGTGGATGATGAGCTGCCTTACAACTACCAGGCCATGCTCTTCTGGGCTGGTCTTCGTGGAGCTGTCGGTGTGGCCCTGGCTGCCCTTCTCACCGGCGAGAACTCGTATGCGCTGAGAGCCACTGTGCTGGTTGTGGTTGTGCTTACCGTCATCATCTTTGGCGGCACAACCGCGAGAATGCTTGAGATTCTTGGAATCCGAACCGGAGTTGTCGAGGAGATTGACAGTGACGATGAGTTTGATATTGAGACGTTTGGTGGTGGTCTCCAGGTTAAGCGCTCCGGGACAGGCATCGGCTACAACCCGCGCAGGAACGGCAGCGTTGCCCTCAGTACCTTGGAGGCGGGCCAGTCGGCTAGCTACGTATCTGGTGCCTCTTCACCGCATACCGGAGCTCGTCCTGCGAGCAAGAGCCGAAAGAACTCGATGCGTTATCCGGATGAATTGGAGCGCTCCGATCTCCTCCGCGCCGACGACTCCGACATTGGCAGCGATATTGACACGTCTGACCTCCCACCGCCGGCACGCCGCTCGCCACACCCGCGAGCCAGTCCTGCTCCTCCATCCCGGCCTGATAGCGCATTCGCTACGCCCACGGCAGAGACGCCGGGAAGCCAGCCTATCACGGCAACCGGTGCCATCAGACAGCTCTGGGCCGCTGAAGACCCTGCCAGCGTATTCCACCAGCTGGACGAGGACTTTATCAAGCCCAAGCTGCTTCTGCAAGGCGACGGGTCGCGGGGTGGTAATGGCGGGCCGAGCTGAGTGAGGGGAGCTGTAGGATAGGGTGATGGCTGCTGTGGAATTATAGGGGCTCCCGCTTGACGTCGGGATGTACTGTGTGTGTTATGTGCATGACATGATTGGCGTTGGGTTAGTATAGAATTTCCATTTATGACACAAGATAAATGATGGGTTTAGTCCATGACAAAGTTGCTCAGGGGCGCATGTGCTAGTCCTTGTTCAAGTGAAGTTCCGTGATGCGGCAATACCAGACTCAGAGAACCCCCTGAGAGTGTAGGCGTCGAGATGTAAGAACACAGCATCACTAGGATGCATGACAAGGCACCAGTCGATACATATCACCATGTTCGAGGCGCCAAAGTTGTACCATATTTGATAGGGGTTGGTATTTTAGAGCGTTGACAAAGGCTCTCTCTCATCTCGAGAGGTCAAGCAGCCAAGCCGTCCATTCATCCCATCCCATTCATCGGCTTGACTGCTTGCCTCGACACGGATTAATATTGATAGTTACATATGTTCCAGCCATCTTCTCATACAATAGCGGGATCCGAATCAGAATGCCTACTCTCGCTTGCTTGCTTGCTTGCTCTCATCACATAAAAAATCACTGCGCCTCGGTATGTCGTCCGTTCCCATTTACTGCACCGCACTCTGTACACTTCAAGCTTGACAACCACAACATTGACCCTCGAGCCTCATTGACAACTCACTTGCCCGCCGATGGTGTCGCACTGCCGCTCGCTTGCCGCTGATGCTGTTGCGGAGTCGGCTGCGGAGTCGGCTGCGGCTGCTGAGGCTTCTGCGGCTGAGACTGCTGTGCCTGCTGTTGAGGTTGCGGCTGCTGAGGTTGGGTCTGCTTTTGTTGAGGCTGGGCTTGCGGCTGATGTTGTTGAGCTTGGTGTTGTGCTTGCTGCTGATGCGCCTGTTGATGCTGCTGTCCAGGACTGCCAGCCGCCTGGCTCGCCTGCTGTTGCTGCTGCTGTCGAAGAAGAGCGGCATATTGATGAGGGCTCGTAGTGGCCGCGATGCTGCCAGCAAGGCCACCCTGGCCATTAGCAGCGCCGGCCGCAGCGTTCATGGCCGACTGCCGCTGTGCCATCATGGCGCGCGTCAAGTGCTCCGTGGCCAGCTGACGAGCCTGCTCAGGGGTAATATTGGGATTCTTAGCTCGGAATTGCCCCTCGAGCTGTGCAAGCTGGTTGGCAATACTGGCTGGGAGCTGTGGTTGCGGTCGTGGGGCCAGCGAGCCGGCAGGGCCAGATGGCATATGAAGTCCGTTGGCCTGTGGCGTCGCACCATTGTGATTACTGGCGTTGAACGAGGCCATCATGGCCTGGGCATTATTGATGAAGTTCTGCTGGCTCATGGCCGTGGCTGCATTGATGCCATTGACTCCGTTCCGCATGTTAGGAGGTGGGCTTTGCTGAGAGCCTGCCGTCCCCTGTCCAGGGGTTCCAGGTCCGCCTGTTTGCTGCATCTGGACAGCGACTCGTTGCTGCTCCGAGATTCGCTGTGCACGCATCATCAGATTGACATCAGGCTGTGGGTTCGGCATAGGCATGCGGCCATGCTGGCCCTGCAGAGCCTGCAGCTGAGCCTGCTGTACACCCGTCATCTGGTTCGGTGGTACGAGACCACCAGCCATGTGTGATGGAACGCCTCCCATACCATTAGCCGGTGACTGCATCGGCATCCGAGCACGGTTCTGCCCTGCCGCCATAGCCGCTGCTGCGGCAAGTTGGTTAGGGACATTAACACGACCAGCACCATTCATGCCGTTAGCCGCGGTAGCTACTGCTGCTGCTGCCGCCGCCGCTGCAGCCACTTGAGCTGAAGTCTGGGCAGCCTGAGCAACCCCTGGAGTGCCAGCCATCTGGGCAGCTTGACCTTGGGCTCTGGCTTGCAAGGCAGCCTGAAAAGGGGTTAGCATCCATTTACCGTCATCTGCGTTGGTCACATTGCTACTTACTCGTCGTTGAGCTTCTTGCCTTGACGCATACTGCGCCATCTTTTCTGCCAGAGCTTGGTCGCGCTCCCATCGGAGTAAGCTGTAGTCTCTTGGGGTCTTGGTTGGGCGTTGTGACATGGGGTCGTTGGTCTTCTTGTTGGCCGCGTTCTGTGATGCCGTATGCTGCTGCTTCTGAATCGTCGTCTCCCGCTTCTTGGCCAGTTTCCGCATAGCATCGATCATGGTGAGGTGCTTCTGGTTACGGCGTCTCTCCACCCGCATGGGTGTGGACGGTCGTCTTCGCACTGGAGTCACCGCACCGCCAGAGGCGCTGGCTTGCTGCGCGGCAATCTGGTTCTGCTGCATGATGACACGCTGGGCAGCCTCGATTCGGCTGTTGTAAGCCTTGAAGTACTGCGTCTTTTGCATGTCTGATGGGAGCCCTTCGAGATTGATCCACCTCTCGAAGCACTCCCACGGTGTTCGTCTCTCAGCTCCCGATGTAAAGAGGGACTTGGGGGTCAAGAGACTAGAGATAAGGGACCAATTGTAGGAATGCTCTCGAACGAGAGAGCGCAACTCGTCGTCCTCGGCCAGCGTCCACTGCGACGGGCTGCGGCCCTCGTAGAAGCTTTGCAAGGGCATAGGGTGCTCCGATGGAGGCCTGAACTGATGGCCAGCGTGTAATCTATCACGAATGTGCTTCATCTCAGGGTTAAACAGAGCCACCTCGTTCGTCTCTGCAGGTAGAGGGAGGCTCGGTGACGGGTCGTTGCTGACAAAGGCAGTCTCGCCCTCGTCGTCGGAATCCTCGTTCTGGTAATCAAAACGACTGCGCTTCCTCGGAGGGCCGTCCACGACCAGCTTCATGTGACCCTCAACATACTTGCTGAGAGGCAGGGCTGGTCGGCGCCAATGAGCATCCGGATCCCACTCGGGGCCAGTGAGGTCAAACTTGGGCACTTGAAGGGGCGTCCCATACATAGGAAGCTCCTCCAGTAACTGGTCTGCAGCAGCCGTTCGACGCAGACCAAAGATGACATCGTCTTCTTGGAGCGTGAAAATGGCTGACGGCGCAACCGTCTCGGGGAAAACCTCCATCAACTCATCCATGTTCTCTGGTGATTCCACATCTCCAGAAGAGACGAGGTCCGGAGTCGGCTGGTTTTCAGCGTCACCAACGGTCTCGCCAACAGCATCGCCCATTGATACATCAGTTGAGTGATGCGGTTTGGGAGGGACAACAGCTGGAACCTGCAGATACTTCCGTTCTTCGGGTGTTGCCCCATGCCATTCCGCACAGGCATATGCAAGATTCTTAGCGATGGCTCGCTTCCATTTACGCTCCTCCCGGAAATCCGTTCGCATCCATTTCATCTCCTGTAGCATCACATCCCAATGAGTCGGTGGCCGCGTGGGCTCAGGGCAGCGCTTGGGCTGTCGCAGAGACCACTTGTCATGTTGCTGGAGGTGGTACACTCGTCGTAAAACCTTGCAGGCCTGGTGATCTTGGATAGCGAGGTTGGCGTCGGGGGTCGTAACGGTTTTGTTCGCCGTGTAGAGGATCTTCTCAATGGGCTGCATCCATGAGGAGCTGCCCGCGAAGCCCTGGACAAACAGAGGGGTGTAGTAGTCTTCGGTAGGCTGGATAGTATCGCGCTGGCTGGGGACCATGGCCTTCTCCTCCACTCGCTTGGGCTGCTTTCCAAACACAACTGTCGAGGGCTGGCTCCGAGATCTTTGTCTCCGATGGACCGAAAGGTGACGGTGTCTCAAGCCGGGCGACTTGGGGGTAGAGGTCACGGGTGTCAACTGGTTCTCGACGCTCTTGGTAGTAGTAGTAGCAACGTGCTCCAGAGTAGGTGTTTGTCGAGGTGTTTCGCCAACAATCTCACTGACTGACTTGGGGCGCATCGCACCAGAGGAAACTCTGGTGACGGCGCGCTCGGCTTTCGGCGGGGTGTCCTTGGGTTTTATTTCGGCCGCCACAGGTGTCGGTGTTGACGGAGCATCAGATGGGTTGACTTTCTCTGGTAGCCCGGCTGGTTCGCTTTGACTTTCAGCACTTGCCTTAGGTTCAGGTACATCAACGTCCATTTGTTCAGGTTCCTCCTCCTGGCTGTCAGGAATCTCCTTGTTAATGGGCACATCCACACTTGGTACATCTTCAGACACAACTTTGGCATCAGAGACCGGCTGTGCATCTTTCGTATCGGTTTGCTCAATCGTCTTCGGAGTAGGAACAGAGGTAGGGGTAGACGCCACATCATCAGTACCCGCCATAGTACTATCCTCTTGTGCCGGAGCTGCAGCTGGGGTAGGAGTCGGCTTTGGAGCAACAGTCGCCGCCGCCGCCGCCGCCGCTTCTGCCGCTGCATTCGATCGGATGGATTCCTGGAGCAACTGTGCCTCGGCTGAGTCTGGGGGCGCATTCAGCACTCGGTTTTGCAAATCCTCGGGTGACGCTACACGCTCAGCACGATTAGTTTCGCCATCCCTTTCATCCACATCACCTCCGGCCTTCGAATCCTCGACAGATTCCGAGAACGAGGGCCCCTCATGCTCTGGGCTCGTGTCCGTTGAGGCATCATGGACAGCAGGTGTGGTTGCACTTTGCGCTGTTGACACAGGAGAAGACATAGCATCCGAAGTACGAACAGCGTCCGTAGGAGGTTTAATCGACAGTGCGGTAGGTCCAGTCCCAACTGCAGTCGCGCCCGTCCCTTGGACAGGTTTGCCCAATGCGGAGGTTCCGTTTTGAGCGCCATCGCCTTTGGTTCCTGGTTGAAACGTGACTTGGGGCTGTCGTGGTGCGGGAGCGGTCTCGGGAGCAGGAGAAGGGTTCGCTACAGTCGGCGTTGGCTTCGCGATAGCATTGGGAGGAGCAGGCACAGAACCGTTGGTCGAGGTGGGCTTTTCGACACCGTTCGTGACTGGTGGTGCGGCTTGACTTGCTTGCGACGGTTCTTGTGGAACACTGGGGGTTTTCGGAGCCTGCGTCAAAGGTCTGGGCGTCGAGGGTTTCTGTGGAAGGTGACCATCGTCGGCTTTCGTGGGTGCAAGCGTTCCATTCGACTTTCCTTCATCCTGCGCCTTCACCAACTTCTGTTTCTTCACGCTCTCCACCGAGTGCGGTTGCGCCGACTCTTTCGCAATGAATACCGATTTAGCGAGTGACTTCTTAAGGGCCTCGAGGGAGATTGTCGGTCTCGGAGGGATGTTGACCTCGTTCAACGTCTTGCCTCTGCTTTGCGGTTAGCACAATGGATGCAACATGGCAGCAGCAAACGCGCGCAGAATATCGACGAGAGGTGCCGGATCAATTCTTTCAACATACTGGAAGATGTCATTGGCTTGCAGGAACTGCCATTCGGCTGGTGTTGTGGTCGGCGCGTCGGGGTTGGTCAAGACCGGATGGGGCAGACCCTCAGACTGTGTCGCGACAGCGAACAGCTCGCGAAGCTTTCGCTTCCGCGACGTCACAATTGAACTGATGCAGGTCAGCACGCCGAAAATTATATCGCTGGAGTCGGAAAAATGAGCTCTTTCAAATGAGCCGCAACTGACCTGCACTCATTGCGCTTAGATTGAAGCAGCCTCGATAGGTCGGCAGGTCCGACCTCAGTCATAGCATCGGCGGTCGCGACATCCGTTTTCGGGCGAAACGGACGTGGCAGAGCAAAGAGCGAGGTCGTCCGAGATGAATGCACGCGTCCCAGACGATGGAAGGGGCTATTGTTGATTGATTATGGGGTGTCGTTGTCGACGGCGACGTCGTGGGAGGGCGTCAAAAAATTTGTCCTGGGGTGACGATACCCGTGATTGCTTGGTGGTTTGGGGCAGATTTGGACCTGGGGGGCGCTGAAGGCAGTGGAGTTTCGCTGAGGGGCGGACGCTGGGGGAGGATGAGAGGAGAGGGTTTGCAGGTGCTAGGGGCGGGCTTAGGGGCGACAAACAACCAGGTTCCAGTGAGTTAGTGGGCTGGATAGTGGGTGTAGTGCGAGTGGTGCGTAGGTGTGCAAGTGGGAAGAGTGCAAGGTTTTGGATAAGCGCAAGGTTAATGCAGGAGCGGAGGCAGGCGGCAGAGGAAAGAGGAGAGTCAAATTTCTTATCAGCATGGAACGAAAGGGGATAAGAACTGGACGGGGGGGAATGGAAATGTTGGATGGGGAGGGTCCCGTCGGAGGGGACGGGAGGCAGCAGGGTCGGGTGGATTCCGCACTGTGCCATGATTCGTGGGCCTTTGATGAGGTCCTTAACAGATTTCTGCCTGAATGCCCCGCCAAGTGCGCTAGTAGGCTTGTGGTCGGCGTCATGGAAAGGGGGCTTAGCGGACCCATGCACCCAACAGAACAGTGCGGATGTTGGTGCGCAACAAGTCGTACGCACTATGCTCGTCTTTCATCGGCTCCAGGTTGTTTAGGCACCCAGCCAGCCGCATTCAGTGTGTGCTGAAGCAAACGTGAGGGCCAAATGCAGCAATTGTTATCATATCTTCCTACTGCTCATTAATCAGAAATTCAATAATACTGTAACAAGCCACCCATTTTCTTTCAACCCCTGCCGAGAACAAAGACTGGACGGATGGACACTCACGGCTTACACAATAGCCCCGCCACATTTGATACGCCACAGACACTAGCCACACATGCCCGTCTGCCTGCCTGACGTACTTCCAAAAATACATATTCGCGACATCCTCACCCTTCCTGCAAACACAAAAATATCTGCACCCCTTCAACACAACTACGCACAATGTCGGAAGGGAACAAGGCCTCCGCGCCGCGGATAGCCATCAAGTTTGGAGCCCCATCGAACAATAATTCAAAGAAGCTCTCGAGACCGAACCCGCCCTCTGCCCTTGGCAAGAGACCTCGGCCACACGCCTTGGGAGGCGCCTCCGATTCCGAATCCGACGACGATCAACACCGAGGGAGGCACGAGAAGATTACGGGGTTCGGCGCGGATGGCGCAGAGACGGTGCGCAAGGCCAAGGACGCAAGGACGGAGAAGAAGGAATATGTCATCGCCAGACAAGCGAACCGTGACTGGAGGTCAGAAGTGAAGGCGCAAAAGAAGGGAAAGAATTTGCTCCCCGAGGAGGCGAGGGCGCAGCAGGCCGGCGTGTCTGTAGAGACAGAACCAGCGGATCAGGATAAGGGACTCAAATGGGGTCTTACGATCAAGGACAAGACTGTCGAGGACCAGCAAGAGGACGCTGAACCCGAAGCCACCGAAGATACGGCCCCCAAGGATGACGCGAGCAAGGAACCACCACCCAAACGAACGGCAGATGACGAGGCCATGGACGCGCTATTAGGCAACAAGGTCGAGGACGAAAAGGTCATTCATCCAAGTGAGGAGGATGCTTACCTCCGCGACATCAAGGAAGCAGGAGAGGCATCTACTCTCGACGACTATGAAAGCATGCCTGTGGAGGAGTTTGGTGCCGCCCTCCTCCGCGGCATGGGCTGGGATGGAAAACCGCGCGGCACAGTGAAGGAAGTCAAGCGACGACCGAACCGACTTGGCCTCGGAGCAAAGGAGCTCAAGGAGGCTGAAGACCTGGGCGGGTGGAATCAGGGCGGCAAGAAGAACCGCCGGCCACGTTTGGACGAGTACCGCCGAGAAGAGAACAAGCGCAAGGACAGCCGACGCCACGAGGATAGCTACAAGCGCGAGCGCGAGCGGGAGAGGGAGCGAGACAGGCACGGGCATCGCGATCGTGACCGTGACCGTGACAGGGCCAGGGACTACGACCGACATCGAGATCGTCACCGAGACTATGATCGGGACCGGCGACGATAAGCACTCGAGGCTGCTCTCACAGAAACCCCCTTTCCCAACTCAACTCTACCGGGCGTCAACATATTTATAGCACCATGGCATTTTACATAGACCGGCCAGACTCTCTCTACCTACGAACGAACTATTGGGTTTCACGAACCTCCAGCACGTAAGAACGGCTCTTCTACTACACGGTGCATGAAACTTGTAAACTCACATTACTCATTCTAGTTGATACTGAGCTACCTGGGTATAAATGTGTCTCATCCAGAGAATTCCAACGCCTCGCTGTTACTGACAAAGAGCCGCATCCTAACAACTTCCCGGAACAACTAGCCTGTCTCCATGGGCAGACTCTCGCCGACTTTGACCGGTATCCTGTTTCTCCGGCGAGAATGCCCGCTGCGGGTCTTCACTTCTCTTGGCCAAGTTGAGCGATCTCCGAATCGAGATGCTCCGTTTCTCGCCGCTCTTCCCTCCGTCACGGCCCCTTCCTCGCTCTGGGCTCAGGACATCCTCCAAGGTTTCGCCCCTTTTCAACGCTTCCAGGGATTCCTTTGCGGTATCGACGTCTTCGAAGAGGGCACCCGTGTCGAGGAGTACTCTATCGATATGCCCAGCAATGCCTCGTTGCCGCTCTACATTCTTGACCGCCTCACATAGGTCCTTCATGACGTGCCACCCCTCAACAGCCTCCTTTGCGAGGTCCTTTCGCCGGTCGTCTGGGAGAGCATTGACATCTCTCTGCCCTTGGGCGATTCGAGCACGACGGATAAACTTTTGCGGCGTCTTGGATCGTTCAGCTTGCTTGACCACACCTTTGAGTGTGTATCCGACGGGTCCCACGATGGCAGCAAGATTCTTGAGGACCAGTCCCGTCAGACCCATGCCTGTTCCTTTAACAAACCCGATTGCGCCATTCTCCTTTGCACCCCGGATCGGAAGTCGAACCACACCAGTGAAGCCATCGTAGACACCATAAACAAGCTCGAAGCGCGCCGCCCGAAGGCCAGAGCGGAAGCCCGTCACTCTAGGTGGCCGTCGTACAGTGTCATCTCCGTACAGACGGGGAGCGTTGTGGAATCCCTGAGCCAGGGCCATTGAAAGATCTACTGGCGCCTTCGCAATGGCAGTAGCTGTTCTTTCAACGCCGCTTGCCACGTCGCCAACATACTGGCCTCTGATTTCACCCATTGTCGTCTCAGTGTGAAGGGATGCGGCGTCCACCGGGTTATCCGAGTCAGCTACGTCGTTTTCTGTCCCGTTGCCGTTCATCTTTGCCTGCTCTTTGGAGCTAGACTTGGATCCTTTCTTGGTCTTCTTCTTTCTCCGGGATCTCGTTCTCTTGGCCCAATGATACGGAACACTGACGATGCCGGTAAACGCCTCGCCGACTGTGCCAGCGATAGACCCTGCAACTCCTGTGACCGGCTCACCGGGACCTTCAAAGTCATTCCATTCAACATGCCTGATTAACCTCAGGCGTTTCCAACTGAGCAGGCCATTATCCACAAGGATATCTGCCGCCAAGGGACTGAGCCTGACGCGGGTGCCCTTCAACTCCCAGACGGCGGTTTGGTCCTTGAGAATAGAGCAGCGCAAGATGCTTGAATCTTTGAGGTTCAGTTGTCTGTGAAACTCCTTGACGGCATTCGTGGCTCCATCACCCTCTTCCGCAATGCGCTTGGCGATTTCCCCTGCGGCGTCCCTGGCTTTGTCGGTGAGGCAGAATTCGATGCCCTCAGCTAGCTTCTCGGGACTCAAGTACTTATAGGGGACTGGCTCAGGGCCAACATCTGCACTGCTCACCATCTTGCCCCAGAAGTGCTGATCGCCAAAGAAGGGGACGATCATGGTTGGCTTTCCGCATTTGAGGGCTATGGCCGTTGTCCCTGCACCCCCGTGGATGACACACGCCTTGACTCTCGGGAAGAGCCAGTCATGAGGCGTGTTGTCGAGCATGAAGATGTTGTCTGGGACATCATCGCCGCCAAGTCCGCCCCAGCCTTTGGAGACCAAGGCACGAACACCCGCCATCTCAACTGCCTTGAAGATCATTTGGGTGAATCTATCAGGATCGTCTACAACGATTGAGCCAAAGCCAATGTAGATGGGGGCTTCACCAGCCTCCAGAAAGTCTTCGAGTTCCTTGGGAGGTTTGAAAGTTGAAGCCAGGTCGAGAAAGACGAAGCCGGACACGTCGATCTCGCTGCCCCAGTCTGGCGGCTTCGGCACCAGACCTGGCGACCACAGGTATGTAAACGGAACATGGAGCCGATATGTGGCGCCGGGGGCCCAAAGGGTTGAGACGGGATCCAGAGCTAGCGTCTTGACGCGAAACTCGTTGACCAGATCGCCAAGGCCTTGCCAGACCATCATCTCGACCAAGGGGTACGAGATGAAGTTGGTATAGCCAGTATCGACATTGGAGTTCTTGATGCTCGCCAATGGATGGGGGAAGGCTTGGGTTGGAGTGTAAGGAAAGGTGAACATGAGGTGGACGGGTATGCCCAGGGCCTCGGCGCAGTGGATGTGTGCAAAACTAGGAGGGTTGGCGATGATGGCGTCGGCCACGAAAGGATCCTTCTTGCCCATCATCTTGAGGTTCTGGCGGTCCGACTCGTCATCTGTCGCATTGATGCAAGCACGCCAGAAGCCATCAAACATCTCGGCCATGGCAGCACGCCGTCTCCCGATATCACCGGCCTTGACCGTCTCCAGTGTGGGGATCAAGCCAGGGTTCTTGACCATGAAGGCCATCAGCTCGGATGGGTCGCCGCCGACAGAGAAGAACTCGAGGCCCGAGTCCTTTTCGACAAAGTCACGGAAGGCAGGGTGCGTGGCGATGCGCACGCGATGTCCGTAGTCCTCCTTGAGAACTTTGCCGATCTTGAGGAATGGTTGAGCATCTCCTCGCGAGCCAATGACCATGATGACGATGTTCAGTCGTGAGCGAGGCTTTGTGTCGGCGATCGAAGCAGAAGACGAGCGCAATCCGTCAGGCAGTCTGATCTCTGGCACTTGATGCCCTTGGTCGTCTCTCGCGGATGAAACCTTGTTCATGGCGGCACCTAGAGCCTTGGCCAGATATCCGGTGCCCGCCGTCTCATTAACTGTGATGCGCAGACGGCCATCCTTCTTCACCTTTCCGGTCGTGCGATAGTTCTGGTTGCCAACATTGAACCGACGGTATCTATCCTCGTCTTTGTTCGCAGCAGCCATCTTCTCGTGGGCTTTCCGTCTCCGTTCTTGGCTTGATACTTCCTGGTCGTCATCTTCATTCAGGGAACTGGAGCTGGAGCTGGACTCGGACATCCTTGTGCCTTCCCAGATGGCCTTGTTGAGGTATGATGTGCCGGCCCTGGCGGGACCTGGTCGAAAGACAGAGTGCTGGCGAGGATTGCGCCGCAGCTGCTCCGTCTGCCACGTCTTTGTGGGCTTTGGTCGGGTCTGGGATTGGGATGTTGCAAGTCGAGTCGAAGCGTCCGACACAAGCCCGGGCTCTGATCTTACACGGGGTCTTCCGTCATCCGCACTCGCATTCTTGCTGGCGTCTCTGGGGGACTGTGGACTCTCGGGGGAGTCGACCGCAGGCGGTATGTGGCTAGGGAAGGCGATGTGGCCCTCTGGATGTGTTACCAGAGTCGTTCGTCGTTGGTCGCCGTCGTCAGTCGTCTCGAGCTTGACATGAGCATCATCGTCGCTAAGATCGTGTTGTTGTTGTTGATCCATGTTGTAATGTGTTGATGCGTCTTGCGCAAAGTTGTCGG
Source organism: Fusarium protoensiforme (assembly GCA_011320165.1). NCBI lineage: Eukaryota > Fungi > Ascomycota > Sordariomycetes > Hypocreales > Nectriaceae > Fusarium > Fusarium protoensiforme. Next base: position 80,227 of record JAANQP010000401.1, on the reverse strand, counting down.
GAACTCGTCGCGGTTTCCAGCTCTAGGTAGGTGAGGAATGTGTCGTAGTGGCCGTGTCAGTGTCGACGGTCCGTCCGGCAGCTGTTCATCACAAGCAAAAGCAAAGGTTGTGAACGGTCATGATTCATGTCGCGCAGCTCACATTCACCAGGGGAAAACATACATTGAGAAGAAAACGAGGTCTTCCCCCCCTTCTTTTATGAACTATGAATTACTAGCCCAGGGGCAGCTCCCGTTCCTCCTTCCTTCCCGTCGACGGGTTTCTGGTTTCCTCGCATGGACGGTGACGTCACGTTCCGTCGCATGTGGCTTGGTGCTCTGGCTCTTTGTTAGTTTGAGGGCGCGCGAGCTTAAAATTGGGTGGCGGCAAGGAACAGGCCGAGGAGCCGCGCAATCGTCGATGATGAACCGCTAAATTAGCAGATGATGCCCATGTTTATTTGCTGCTACAGAGTATCCCATGATCCCTTTCTTCTTTTGGGGTCTCTTGGAAGAGGGCGGTATCCAAGCCCATTGCTCTCTCACTACTTGGCTCTCATGACAGACTGACACGTCCATCATGACGTACCCTCTCTTTCAAAAACTCCGGCCAGCAAATCATCCGTTACACATTCACCAGCCACCAAACGCGGGAAGCCAGCTTGGCATCGGCTCACAGGAGCCGGTCATTGTCTCGGTTGATTCGAGCTCTTGACGAAGTCTGACCTTGGCAGCAAGCCCGCGGAGGAGATGCTCCGGCGTGTTTGCTTGTTGTTGACTGCCACGCGGCGTATACCAAACCGTACAGAATGAGGGCAGCTACCTCACGAAGAGCAGCCGTCTTATACTCCTCCTAGAATAAAACAGGAGTATTTTCTAAATAAATCAAGTAATTGATAGCCTATCTGTTAGCTAGGTGTTTTCCCCCCTATATTTCTTTCTTTCCTTTCTTATATCCTCGGCTGCCTACCCTATACTCACAGGAAACGTCATGACTACCTATTCAAACGCGGATGAATACAATACAGTGCTGTTGTTTGGTTTAAGGGGTTTATGAACCTAGTTACTCCCCATATTGTGAGTGGTTCGCAGTGAGTTGTTTGTTGGTAATGTCGACTATCGCAAAAGCCCGTCTGTTGACTTCTACAACTCTCCAATTTGATGCTAGAGTTTACATATACAACAACAAACCACTCATCATGAGAGACGCAGAAACAACGGTGCCTACCCTTGGTTCAAGCCTGATAACTTCTCTAATACATTCATCGATACAGTCACCAGCCATGTTTCCCAGTTCGCCATATACCACGCCATAATACAATTCCCACACGCCCTCAAGCCAAATGCATTCATCTTCTGCAATCTTCTACTGCAGAGGAACCCGTTCCAGGGTGTCCGTCAAGATGCCCAGCTGCATCAGCACCTCGCCCTCTACCTCTTGCCCGTCAAGCTCCTTCTTCTCTACTGCTTCTCTGAGCTTCTTGGCCGCGGATAGCAAGGGATTGACGTATCGATGCTCTATCGCTGCTGCCATACCTGCTGGAGCGAGATCCTTGTAGTCCCGTCCACCAAAGAGGAAGAGGGCAAAGTTGGCCACCTGAAGGTGGAATGGGGCGTTCTGCACCCAGTACTCCCACAGTGCCACTGAATCCGTCTCATTCAGGTACACAAGATCCTGAAAGAGTGTGTACTGGAGTCCGTCAAGGCACTCTGGAGTGGCAAACCGACCCTTGGAACCAGCCTTGCGGGCCGCAATCATCTCTTCCCGTAGCCATGTCACGGCGCATGCTTGCAGTGACGAAAACATGCAATTCTCCAGCAAGTCCTCCAGGATGTTGAGTTTGTCTTCTTCGTCGGGATCCGCGTGAAGTATTAGACCTGCCATCACGGTGGCTGCATTCCGAACTCGCAATGATGGATGAAAGACAGAGACGAGCGTCAGCAGGTGGTGGTACGACATGAAGTTGACATCCTTCTCGGCACCGGGCCCGACCAAGCGCTTCTGGTCATTGAGCCATAGCGATATAGCAATCAACGCCTCGACGGTACCGGGATTGCCCACGATCTGCGCCTGAGGTTCGTTTCCAAGGAATCGCTTCAACAGCGTATGATGCTCAGGGAAGATGTTAACGTCGGGCTGGTCGTAATCGGCATCGAAAATATCGGATGCAAACATGCGGTAGGCTGTCAGACAGAGGAAACCACCTGTTGATAGCTTGATGGCATCGGGGTTCTTGGGGTCGGGCTCAACCGACAGGGGATTCTTGGAGATTGGAGCCTCCAAAGCCTTCTTGACCTCTGCTGAGGGCATCTTGGAAAGACCCAAGTCACGGGCAACAGCCTGGGGCGAGCGTGTTAGCGACAGACGAACCAATACCAAGAAAAATGTGACTTACCACCAGCTGCCCGACCAAGGCATCCCTGGCCTGAAGCTCTTCCACCTGCTTGAACGCTTGCAGCATAGTCGGCCGCCCTGGCACAATCTTCTCTGGGGTGCAGTATTCCAACAGTCTCGACGCCCATTCCATACTATTCGAGTTGACATATGCTTCAAGGATACTGGTAATGAACGACTGGAGAAGTCGGGCGACGAGTTCGGGCTCGCCTGGGCTCTGGCCCGCATCCGCCTCGGGGTCGGGAGCGCTCTTGGAAAGGTCGGTCTCTTGGAAAGGCGTCTCTAGCTTGGTGCTGGATTGCCGTGTAGGCAGTGGCGGTCGCTTTCTCCCAGAGAGGGACCGCACAAGGTCAATGACGGCGGCTGTAGTCTCGGCACCCCGAGGATTGTAGGCTCGGTAGACTGTCTGTAGTGTGGAGTGGAGGAATCGCGAGGGCGCCTTGACCTGGAGTCTTCTGTGCAGGATGCTCAGCATGCCGACTAGAGTGATGAACTTGGCACTCGCTGAAGCATCCCCGGCCTCTGCGGATTCCGAGTTGGAGTCGAGGACCTCAAGGACCTTGATGATGACCTCGCGCGGGTTCCCAAGGCGGGCTATGGTCTCGAGACAGGTCTCGCTGCCGGGAACGGAGATGAGCATCTCGACCAGGTCCCAGCCAATGTCGTTTGTGAGCTCGGCATCTTCGAGGATCTCATGGAGTGCTGGGAGGACTTTAGGGGATAGGTGCGTCTCGACGATGGTGAGGTATGTGAAGGCGTCGGTGGCGGGTGGGCGGGACTCTTGGAGCCGCTTGATGGCTTCCTCGACGGACACCATGATGACTTGTTGTCGCCGCACTCTATTAAATGATAATTCTTGTGGAAAGGACCTTTATTTTCCGTCTCACGTGGTGCTTAGGATGTAAATCGTTTGCAGTCGAGCTGACCCAAGAGCTCTGCCGCCAGCTTTGCTTGGAGGGGTCGGGTCGCTGACGAGGCAAGGCGGCTAGAACGAGGGACGAAGGTTGTTGGCAGAGGGAAAGAAGACAACGACACAGGGGAAAGAAAAGGGTGACAATCCCCTAATGGGTCGTTTTTGTGGTCTGCTGAATGTATATGTATGTATGTGTTGGAGGAGGATGGGAGGAAACGAAACATGAGAGGAGGGATGACGAGGGCCTGTTGCTGGTGCTGGTGCTGGTGCTGGTTTCTGGTGGGGTGCCCTTGCCGCTACGCGCGGGCCTGTTTCGTCATCACGCTTGTGGCCATGAGCTTGTTTCCACTCAAGCTTAAAATGCCAGATCACCGCTCCCGCCACTATACCGAGATGGAAGCATGCCTTTTTTGCTGTGCACCTATGAATTCATAGTGCTACGATGGATGCCAAACACTTTCTGGGTAAATAGTCAAGGCCCCCAGCGCAAACAGCTGTGCACAGCATCTGCAATCAAGCCGCTGATCTACAGGGATTCAGCTCTGATCCAGAGCCAAGCCTTGAGGCTACGCATTGGTTCCCGCTCACCTTATCGACCTAGTTCTTGGCATTGGGTATCAACTCCAACACCGATTCCAAGGCTCATTAAACGGATACATTACGATAAGTAGGTAGCCAAGATACATATAGTACATCCATACACAGCATAGGCATCGTCCATCCATCCATGTCCTTTTTCTTGTCCTCATCGTCATAAGAACCACCCAACCACCAACACCTAACCCAGATGCAATCATACACTGTCGTACAACACAAACCCCAAAACCCTATAATACATCGCCCGAGAGACGACACAAAAGAAATTGTACAGGTTGACGAGTCAAGTCTCGAAACAAGAGACACTCTGTAGCCCCAGTCTCCTCATAGCCCCCAGTTTGACCTTGCGCCTTTGTTCGAGTTCGGGTGCAACCACCCCTTTTTCTCACCTTGATAGCCTTTTGGGTACTTCGCACCCATAGCCTCTGATACTGACATGGGCTCGTTCATAGGAACGAGCTTGGGATAGGCGCGGTACGGCAAGACGTTCTGAAGTTGCCTCTTGGTCATAGGTTTGTTTTTCTTGGCAGCTGCCAGCTCGACTGCGCGGACCTCCTTCACCAAGTCACGCAGCTCCTCATCACTTTCGACGATTTGGGCCTTGAGGAAAGGCAGACTTCCCTCTGTTGCTTCCCGGATGGCCTGCATCACGGGTACACGGGGAGTATACTCGATATCATCCAGCTTGGGCGCGTGCTTCATATCAGGCACGACGGCAGGATCCAGTCTGGCTGCCTCGCCCTTCTCGAGTAGAGTTGTAATGTCGATACTCTCTCCGGGCGGAATTGGAGTTTGATGACTTGGCGTGATGCATTCCATATCCACCTCTTTCCGCAGGACATGGTCAATGTCCACCGCCGAGAAATAAGCACACGACTGAGGAAGGTCTTCAATGCCAACCTGTTGAGCAAACATGGCTCGCGTCCAGACATTGGCAACCTGCAGGGCAAGGGCCGTGCGATACTTGTCCTCCTCCTTGACTAGATAGCGAATCTCATCGTGCACTGTGATGGCGACACGAGCGTCGATGTTGAACCGCCTGATAAGATAATCCATGCCGACAACCAGCAGGTGTAAATAGTCGACTCCCGATGACTGGATGGCCCAGTTGATGCGAGATGTCAGATAACCGCCCTTGTTGATGTACCGGCTCATGAGTGCCTCAGTGATTCCGGCACCCAACACCGGTGTTCTTGGCCTCTCTTGTTCAGCGAACTCCTCCAGCTTGTTGAACACAAACGACTCGGTGCCTCCGCGCCAGAATGGGCGCTTGTAGAGAATTTTGCGGTTGGTCTTGGTACCCTTGGTGTTGACATACAACTTCGAGGCCGTCTCCGTTGTCTGCCTTTCTGAGAGGTCAGGGTTGAACTGGCGAAGCAAGGTCGCTGCAAACTTGAGGCCAGCACCGTAAATGCGCCCATAGTTGAACACCTTGGCATTGTTTCTCGTGATGCCTAGGATGGATGCTGTCCGTGAATGGAGATCGGTCCCCTGAGATTTTGTGCCTTCCAGCGTCATGAACCCGACAGCATTACCACCATGGAGCTTGAATGTCGCATCGCCCACCAGGCTGGCAATCCAGAGCTCCTCTGAATCGACATCAGCTCCAACGAAACAATAGCCCTTGGGAGCTTTGACCATTGCCTTGAGTTCAGATCCCACACGGTTCTTCTTGGCGTTGCTAGCTGTCAACCAGGTATTCTCGACTGCTCGCCGAGTAATAGTGCCCATGGGGATGATCTGCGGCAATATGAATCCGTCAGAGTTGGCGGCGCTGGTCTCGCTTGCGCTGTTTGGCTCATTCTCAGGAGAGAGTTGGCCATTTGTGAGGTCCTCCTTGTAGACAACCATCTGCGACCTGATTCGATCTCGCGCGCTGATCCAGTACGAGCATGATGCGTTCATCTCCAGCGCTTCCTTGGCATACGGATATTCTGATGACAAGGTACCATTCTCGAAATAGGATAGATAGCCCTTCGCCATCGGGTTCGCACAGCGCGCGTTTGGCCCATCCTTATGCGGAAGCTTGAAATAGGTATGGGCGTGGTCATCTCGCAGAACGGCCTCTGTTTCATCAAAGATGCATTTAACCATCGACTTGGCCGTGTATTTCGCAGTCTCCTCTCGCGGCACTCGGAAAGTCCAACCATACTTGTCGGACCAGAATAAAGGGTGACCATCCCAGGCAAGCTTTAGAAGCAGGGGTGCAATGCGAGTTCGGACGGTAATGTTGATCGGCGCATCGTTCTTCTGGAATAGGTCTTTGTACCACTTGGGCATCCCTGGCTTCTTCTGTCTGGCCGCAGGTCTTGGTGGATCATTCTTCCGCTTTCCCTTGACCATCTTGATTTCCTGGCCCGACCAGTCGAGTTGCTGCATCCAGGGGTCATTTTGCCACTTGTCAGCGTCTTGCTTGATCTCGAGGGCCTTTTCGGTGAGCCCAACGAGGCGTTCTTGGACTGCATCCGAGAGCTTCTGATATGTTGCCTCCGCGTTGGCAATGTAGGCATCCCAGGACTTGTTGACTGGCAGAATGACAGAGGAGAGATGCCGAAGAGCGGCGAAGCTGACAGGATGCGGGCAAACCCGAAGAAAGTTGGGAAAGACAATCGAATAGACTCGATGGGTGATTGACACGTCGGCAGCGCAGTAATCCATGAGCTCATCCAGCTTCTCCAGGATACCTTCACGATCCAGTTCCCCAAAGTCATCACGGACGGCTTTGTCGATTGAGATATTGAGGTGAAACTTGGCGACGTCCCGTAAAGAATTGATCGAACTCCGTTCTACCCACAATTCTTCTTCGTCGTGCATGCCCTGGTTGCTCAAAAGCTCGGCCAGTTCATGATCAGCAGTTTGGCTAGCAGCCCTTTCCCTAAGTTCACGGTTCTTCTTGTGCTTCATCCAGGTCGGCCTCTGCTGAGTGCACATGCCGTTGACAGCCACGTGTAATGACATGGTATCCAAAAAGGCGTTTCGTGTCTGCTTGATATTGTATTCCTCCAAGATTCTTGCCCGGTCGTAACCTATGTTGTGTCCAACAATAACCCGGTCCTTGGTAGGATCACCTAGTGGGATTAGTTGCCGGTCGTTCTCTGTCTCCCCTAGGAGCCATGGCGAGAGCCAGGCATACCAAGCGGTTGGGCTCGATGCGCATGCCATAACCGCGAATGGGCTTTCTTTCCACATAACTTCAGTATCGAAGCAGAGCAAGGATGCATCGGGGGCCTCAAGCTGTTCAGTCTGTCCATCGGGATAGTATTTGGTCCAACCACTTTGGCGGACCCATTGTCTCGGTTTTGGAGGAGGGTTGGCGCGTGCAAAGTCCTTCGCGTTGGATAGAAACGGCTCGGCGCAATCGAGGCCGAGCTTGTAAAAGTGATGATCAAGGTTATCGCCCTGCAACGGCGGGAGGTCGAATGCGATGGGATCAGATTTATCCGTGTTCTTTCCGAGCAAGTCATGGCGGCGCAAATGATCCCTAGACAGCTCGACCAATTCTGGCGGGGGAGGTTTGGTGCCGTTGGGAAATATTTGATCGAATACGTGAGAGCTGAGTTGCTGGATGCCTATTTCATTGTATCGCGCTTCGGACGGGACTGAGGTCGCGCTTAGTGACTATTTACATTAAAGTAGAGTACTGAAGCTCACGAGCAAGCGTCGTCTGTTTCTTTTGCTTCGCGACGGCAGCCAGCCATCGAACATGGGCCCTCCAGGCATGGCGACGAAAAGCCTGGTGGCGGGCGATTCGGATGAAGCTGGCCGTCGAACCGTGCAAAGGACGACCAGCGGCGGTCGTGAACATGATTTAGATGATGCGCGATGGCATCACGGCGATGGTGGAATCGTTTATGCGCCCGAGATACCGACTGCACCCGTTTGCTGTGTGTATCTCTTGGGAGGGTTGAAGCAAGATAGAAGGTAATGAATTTGGCATTGCCATCAAATTATTAGCGGGCCCTTGCAAAGATGACGGCGTGCATCCTTGGTGGGGCCTTCGGCAGGCATGGATAAGAAGTGGGGACATGAGGGCGGGGGCTTCCATGGTCAGGGCGGCCAGATCTGAGGCCTCGAATAGCATCACCAAATTTGATGAAACAGTAAACAACTGCAAGTCGTGTAAATGTATTATACGTCTTTCTAAAGTTGTGGGGGTAACAATCCCGAGGGATTTCTCAAGCTTCTCACATCAGCTCGGGCCTTTCTATAGTGCTGCTTTCGCCTCATTCAGGAGTGTGTACTACTCCGTGTGCGCCTTTGAATTCTGCAAAGAGGCTGGAGTTTGGGAAGGGTAAATTACGGAGGGCCTGTTGTCGTACAACGACCCCTTGAAGAAGAACACCTACGCTGGACGACTTGGCCAAGACACTAATGATGTTGTTACTGGAAGAGAGTTCGCTTTACGGGTTGTGGTCTGTCCAGGCTGGAAGGCCGAGTGTGCATGTCCGAGGCCGAAACTCAATAGGTTTGTTGGTACCGGGAGCGGGAGACTGCAGCGAGTGAGGTTATGAGAGGACATTGGATGGAAACAATGCGTGATGAGATGGATATTGGGTGTATTGATCCACGGGCAGCTCTGTAGCTCGACGTGACTGCCTCCATACCTAGGTACCTATCCAGCTCACTTGCCTGATTCCATCTACCACCATCGACCTGTGGGAAGTAGTTACTCCGAGGGAAGACAATGGCGATGGTGACGATGCAGGGGGCCGATACCATATTGACACCTGGAGCCTGGTGTCCAAGTGCAATTGTCGCATGAGAAACACCAGGAACATTTCCCGTAAAAGTCTACGATGGGCGCTTAAACTCTGCAAAGCATCGCCGTGAGATCACGTTGCAGCGTCGAGTCGGGTTGTAATTGGCGAAAAGAGGCTGTTTTATGGTTGCTCCAGCCGAGAGCCCCGTCCGGAGGTTCCATCCATCGACACCTTTTCAAGTCAAGCAACAAAGACCGCGTGCATTCGCCTCGGTGTTTATACATGTGCCCTGCTCGCCCGTCTCCTGGCTCCAAGATACCTAGGCGCTTCATTTTGTCTTTATTTTATCGGTGCCTTTGTTCAGTGCCTCTGCTCCTCCTCCGTTCCGTCTGATCCACTCGGAGCCCGTCCGTAGCGTCCTCGGGCCAGTCCCTTCTCGTCGGCCACTCAAACAGCACAGACGGTAGGAATACTCCACGGATTGTACCAGAAACACCCACTCTGGCGGCCAACAATGGACCCCGGATTCTTCTGGATGGACTCGTTTGTCGCCCGACTGCTGCAAGGTTAGAAAATCTCTCTCTCCTTACTCCTCCGCCGCCGTCTGTTGCTGTCCCGAAGCCCTCCCTCTCCTCCCTCTCCTCTGCTGCTGCGGCTTCTGACGCTCGCTTGCCGCCGACCCTACAGACAACGCAGCCCTGTTTTGGAACACGGCAAACAGCCCTCCGTTCGCAATCTCCATGTCAAGAGTCGTCTCGTCCCCCGACCGAGCTGCCGGGCATTCACCCAGGCCAATCCAGACATCCCAGATTGATGGTGGTCTTGCCGCCCAGCGCATTCGCCCGACCACGTTGCTCTCTTCGCCACCCTCGCACTCCAATTCAAATCGCCGTCCCTCGCCGACCGCGACCTCCACCACCCAACATCATCACGACCACCACGACCACCACGACCACGCCTCACCCCCAAGACGAGCCGCAGCCGCCGCCGCCTCCTCCACGGCCCCTACGCAAAACATCTCGACGCCGCCCCCAAGGCTACCGGGCTTTTCGTCGGCGCCCGTGGGGTTATGGCAGGGACAGCACTTCGAGCTGTGGTCAGACGGAGACCAACTGATTGATTTAGAGGACCCATTCTCTCCCTCGCACGTCGACGTCGACGACCCTTACCTTGCTGCAATAATCAACACGGAATTTTCGTCCCCTTCAACATACCCTCCATTCACCGATCCAAATACGCGAAATACTCAAAGCCAAGGCCAGAGCCAGGGCCAGGGCGTGAATCAACCTCCAACATTACAGGCATCCGCGCTGCCTCAGCCGCTCACCTACACTGACACTGGTGCCGCCCCACGCGACCCCTCTACCACCTGTATCTCAGGCCCCGAGCGTTCCACAACACAACTCTCCTTCTCCTCAGCCAACGCCGCCGCCGAATCTCAATCCACGCTGCGCACCCTCGATTCTTTCGACGAACACGACCTCTTTGACAGCCCGGCGAGCTCCTTCTCCGACACCATGCCCCCAGCCCTCCGAAGGACGACAACGGCTGCCGCCGGTCATGTTGCACCAGCTCACGCCAACAAGCGCCGGCGAACTGCTACAAACACTGCGCCCGCGAATCCAACGAGGACTACGCCGAGGCGGAAATCGAACGCCATGCCCAAAGACGTCGAGGAAGTCCTGGGACCGAAGCCTCCTCGGTCGCCCATCGATGTCGAGCCGATATCAGACCTTACGACGATCGACCTCACCGAGACTAATGATGTGCCTGAGGATCTCAAGAAGCCTGAGAAAGATGACCGCGTCAAGATTGCTGCCTTCCAGTGCGTCATCTGTATGGATGATGCTGCAAGCTTGACGGTTACCCATTGCGGTATGTGAATTTCCGGCGCCCTCGAGTTGCCACCCCCCGAACCTCCAATAACATTCACTAACGCTGTCCGTATCTAGGTCATCTCTACTGCGCTTCGTGCCTGCACCAATCTCTCCACGTCGATGCTACCAAAGGGAAATGCCCCATGTGTCGCCAGAAGATCGACATGAAGTCCCGTGACGCTTACAATAGCAAGACAAAGGGCTTCTGGCCCCTGGAGCTGAAGCTTATGACGGCCACACGAAAGGGCAAACGCAAGGCCAACACACTGTCCTGATCTCCACAACAACACGGACACGCAGACGCATATCGGATCGTAATGCTGCTCCATCTGGCTAATCGGGGCTGTTTGATACCGACATTGGATGCAACCAACTCGCACTTGGCTCACCATCTCACTGGCATTCCCGGCATGCCCTCCCTGGGCGCCGGGCTGCCTTTTACCGCCACATCCCACCTGGCTGAGCATCACCTTTCTTGCTACGGAGCATGGGTTCACATCGGGGCGTCATATTCAGATACCCAGCATTTACATGGATAAGGGGGGAACACGGGATTGTTTTGATTTATCTGCACGCTAGCAAGGCTATCATGCCGACATGGACCGCGGGGCAGGCGTACGGAGTATTAGGGGAGCTATGCATAGGTATGCTCCCTGGGGATTACCGACTGGACAACTTAGAGGTCTAAACTACTGTGAATAGGCTACCTTAGTCAATGGCATATTGACGCATAGACAGAGATCCTTGGCACAGCTTACGCGACGACATATTGGCACATGTGAGTATCTACATCTCATCTCTATGAGGAGGCCAGGCATTAAGACGCGAAATCTGCCTCTTCATCTAATGTACCTGGCACGGTAATTATCTCCACTCCACTAACTATACCCCACGATGCATCCATGTTTCATTCCTCCCTGCCAACGCCGCTTAAACTCTGCAAGCTATATCCTGTCTCGGGACACATACACACAACCTGATACAGTGCTGGACTATATAACCACCTCCTCCTTCTCTTTGGCCTAATGGAAGAGTCCATGGGTCGGCTGCTTAGGCTCGGGGATGACCTCGTTCTCAAACTGTAGGTGGTTAGCAAACACTTGTGTTGTGTCTGTGACAAGGAAATTCAATCTCACCTCAAGGAATCGAGTGGCCGCAATGATAACCATCAGACCCTCTGCCAACTCCTCAATCTTCGAGTCCAGACCATCGTCCGCATTACCGCTGCCAATGCCTGCGCTGCGCTTGAGAGAGTGTGTCACCAGCATGCGATGCTCAGAGAGGAACCTGCGGCCCTGCACCACATTGTGGCTGCCCCGACTCACGAGCGCGGCGCCGATGATGCGCACAACCTGGGCGAGAAGATCGTAGTGCTGCTCGAGGGCATGCGGGTTGGCCGTGTTGATCTGAAGCTCTGGGTCTGCCGCGAATAAACCTGAGAGCTCGAGTGCTCGGAAGAGGTTGGAGTGAAGAATGTACTTGGCACCGGAGCGGGTCTGCGATAGCTCCAGCAGGAGCGCGAGGCGCGCGTTCTGATAATTCTCCTGCTCTGAGTTACCTGAAAATGATAACGTTAGTCCTGACAACCTTGTCTAAGTGGTAATGTAGACGGTGAACATACTGGAACCAAAGACCTCGTGCCACTCTTGCATGATGTTGCGCAGTGAATCGACCAGGATTCCAATAAAATTAAGTCGGTTCAGAGTCTCGACGACATGATCCTCGTTCTCCTGACGACCCATACTGACCAAGGCGTTGAGCAGGATCAGGGCTGCTGTCTGGCACTGCGCTTCACCACCATAGGCATCATCGCAGATAACGTTGATAAGCCGCTCGCCATACACTTGGATAGTCTTGATGGTCTTGGGGCGGTTGGACGTGAGTGCACCTTGGTCAGACACGCCTGCTAGGTAACGGTAGCAGATGCCGTAGTAGACCGACCTAAGCTCTGGAGTGCCAGCCCATTTGCCAATGGCCTGGAGGCAGATCTGGAAAAGCTGGTACAGCTTGTCACTGACCAGATTGCCAATCGCCGAGCCTTGCTTGTCCTCAGCGGGTGCCGAGAGGTCGAGCTTGAAGAGAAGAATCTTGGCGAGTCTTGCAAGCTCGAGGGCCTCAGCTGGTCGCTCAGACGCAAACGCTTCAAGACTAGGGAGGATCGATTGGAGGGCTTGCAAGAAGAAGGATGTCTGGGCGGAGCCCTTGAAGTCATTCGATTCAATCATGACAAGCAAGAGCTTCGTCCATGTCTTTAGGACCTTCAAGCTCTGAGTGGAAAGCTGCTTCTGCCGGTTGGAGGAGACGAGGTACTCGAGAATCATGGCCTCTTCTCGCTCAATGGCAGCAAGGTCCTGGACAGCAACCAGCGCTCCTGATCCCTGAGCCTCGCCGCGTTTTAGAAGCAGGATTTCTTTAACGCGGTCGAGATTGTAGATAGGGTTTGAGTCGGCATCATTCTCCAGGCATGCGGACAGGTCAATATCCTTGTAATACTGGAGGGGGGGTAGAGGGATCTCCCAAACGCCTTCTGGGAGCAGGAAATCGTAGAGGTCGAAGATGGTAGGTATTTGAATGGGGGCGTTGCCCTCCCCTATGATCTGGCCATTCAAGGCCTCAAAGATTCGCCTCTTGAGACTCGGCATGCGGTTCTGAGAGATACTGCAAAGCTCCATAGCGATGTACTCCAGACCCATCCTCCGGAGCGCTAAGAAGTCGGTTAGGGTCACCGCACCCTCGGTCACTGGGAAGTGAACTACAGCGACATTCTCTCCCTCCCATGGTAGATCCGGGTTGATGACAACCTCGCGGAGAAGGAGGTGGAAGAGAAGCTCGTTTTCGCGAAGTTCCTCCACCACAATGGGGGCAGAAAGGGGTGAGCTCCAGAGGATATGGAGAATTCGCATCACCCTTGACTTGATCGCGATGAGCCATTGTCGCATCCCCTGAGCATCGCCCGAGGGAGCTTCCAAGAGCAACCTCAGGAGAGTGTGGAACAAGGAGGTTCTGGAAGCGAAAGAGCCCTTAGCATCAATCGAGAGAGAATCAATGCTACACTTGAAGCCTAGTAACAAGTGCGCGATTGTGGGCTTCCGGGGAGTCTCCTGAAGACACTGGTACAAGAAGTCGAGGATGTAGATTTTGGTGATATATGCCGGCGAATCTGCCTCTCGGCCGGCCTCCAACGGCGTGATGAGTTCCGAGACGAACGATCGAGAAATTGCTTCGTGCTCGCCGTTAGCTTCCAGAGCAACGATGGCCTTGTTACGATGTGCCTGTCTATTAGATCCTGACCAAATTGCGGTGATCTTGGATGAAGAAGACATCTTCTCGAGAAGCTTGAGGCATGCCAGTGTAAGATCGGGGTGTCCGATGCCACAGTAGTTTCCTAAATCAACAACGAGGTTCAGCCTAGTGACGAGACCATCTTCGAAGGAAGAGAAGGCGGCATTTGCCACGGGTGTTCGACGTTGGTTGGACTGGAGCTTCAGAATGGGTCGGACGAGCTCAAGGTAGGTGGCTTGTAGATCGAGAACCTTGGAGATAACCTCGACAGCACGCAAGATGCCAAGGATCAAGGGTGAATCAGGCGCGGCATTGCCCACGTCAACGGGCTCCTGATGTATAGTGTTGAAAAGCGCCGTCATCACTTTGTCGTTGAACATCCACTCCATCACCCTCGCGAACGGATGCATGCGTACATAGGTTGCTAGATCGGTAGTTGAGATGACTGCATCGACGTTGATGTTTGTTTGGTTCGCCATGATGATCAGGTCCTCGTTGAATGTAGTCAGGCAGACGAGGATGAAGTCGAGGCAACTAAGACGGAGAACCCGAGTTTGATTCGCGTCCTGTAGATCATTGGATTTTGTGGCCAACACAAGGCCCATGACAAAGTCGACGTACACCTCAATGCCGGGCATGCGGAATGCAGAACCAAGGTTTTCTGGGAAGGGGAGCCCGTCATTCAAGGGGCTACTGTCAATGGATGGGCAGACCAAGGCGAGCAATAGTTGAATGAAGGATTCCGGATCCTCGAATCCATTGCTAATTTCATCGAAGATCCGATCCATGGATACGGTCGGGGACTGCTGGGCCTGGCGATGAGGCCCTGTTGCATGAGAAGCGTAACCCCCTGTGATCCACGTATCCAGACAGCTCCACATCACATGGCCCTCCTGGAGTGACTTGCGTGTCATTAGAGCTCGCAGAGCCATAAACGTGCAACCGCGTAGTCGGGGAGGAATTGGACTGCTTGCAAGCTCGTAGAGTGTCTCCACGAGGTTGTAATTAGGGTTGTGAAGTAGGAAGTGCCGTGTCGTCTCACTTTCGCTGGCCAGCTTTGACATCAAACGAAGGTAACACTCGAGCATCATGGCTGATTCGGGTTCTGTCTCCGCTTGGTCGCTGCTGAGCTTGTCATTTCGATATCGTATCGTCTGAGTTGGCGTTGGTTTTTGTCTGATCTTGGCGGAGAAGAAGTCGAGTTCCCTGAAAATCTGCGCCCATGTCAGAGACTGTGACTTCCGCATCTTTCCTGATGAATGATGGCCTTCATCGACTAGGAACTCGTGCGTAGCGGAAGCGCACTCTTCGTTTTCTGAAATGGCCTGGAGCATTTCGCAGAACGCGGTCACTAGAGGCGTGGAGGCTCTTCGGGAAGCCCAGTGCATGAATCCAGCCAGGTTACTATCCGAGTCAGACCAGAAGTTCATGGCAGCGTCTGGGCGGCCTTCATATGAATAGGCAATGATGAGTAAGAATCGTTCCAGGTCTAGATCTTGCTCGTGTGTCTGGCTCGACTGGCGCTGTTCATCTTCCTCCACACGAAGCTTTCGGAGCACATCGGGAAGGTTAGAGATAAATGCATCGACGAACACCTCAAGTTGAAGCATGAGCGATGCCTGAAAGAACTCGGAAAATGGGATGGCATCGGGTGCCAAGGCGGGAGACTTTCGTTGTAGCCACTTGCGCATGCCTGCTCTGACGGGGTCATGCCAATCTGGAGACTTGACATCTGCAGCGATAGAGAGAAGAAAGTCGAATGACCCATCCTTGAGAGCTTCCAGGAATAGCTTTGATCGCTGACGGTCCTCTGCTGAAATGTTAGCCATGCACAAAGAGCTGACAGAGATACAAACCCTCATCCAGGTCAGTGTTGGGTGGAATTGCCGCCTCGGGAGGATCATCGACATAGAAGCCGCTGTACTCCGCGAGCCACCAGGAGCGGAAAGCCGCATGTAGCTGGGATAATGGCCATGGTGTATCGTCGGCGGGAAAGAGCTTGCCGTGAAGCTCGCGAGCCTTAATCAAGTCATATCCTCCTTCGGCAGACCCGAAAACAGAGATGTATGCCCCGATTGACGGAATAAGATGAACCAGCAGCGCATCATACTTGTCCATTTTCTTGAGCGTTGTCACAAAATCAAGAAAATCTGCTGTCGACCCCTGCCTCATCTCGACGCTTCGGCAGAGGATGACACCCACAAGTTCGTGTTGTTGGATCAGACTGACACGGGAGAACTCGATTGTTTCCATCTGTTCAGACATGCCATTCATCGACTGTCCGAGGGTCTGGGCGGCGGCGATCTTGTCCCCGATCTTCTGAAGCCATGCCTTGATCTCCTTCATGGATGCCATGCACCTGGGCACGATTCGCTTCGAGGCATCAGCGCCCATGCTGGGTTGGAGTAGTCGTTGGGCGACGTAGAGCTTCACACTCTCGAGCGCTTCGGGATCGGCCATGTCTTCATCGAGGCCATCGATCTCGAGAAGTAGCCGCACAATATCTAGAACGTACTTGCGTTGCTGGTGGAATCGGATGAGGGCGCATTCGAGGAGGGATCGGCCCAATGTGGAAGGGTCTTCTTGTGATTCAAGGACACATCGCGTAGCCTCGAGTTCGTCAAGCTCGACTTCGTCGGACAGGGTGAGAACATCTTGCTGGAAGCCATCGTTTATCGAGTATTCGTCTCCGTCAATGACAACCTTGCCTAGACGACCGTCAGTTGGAATCAGCTTTCTCTTTGCGCCAGCTGAGCTCCTTACCAGACTTGACAGCATTTCGGTTCTTCTCGCTCCTTGCCGGCTTATCCCAGAGCTTGCCCAGCTCCGTCTCGAAAACCTGGACGAGGAATTCGTTGTTGAGAGCCTCGGCGCCTTCGACGCGACCTTCGCGTAATGATAGAAGCCCTTGGTGGAAAGCTTGCAGGGCATCTAAAGCGGTGATCTCGGCCATGATGGTGGTTCAGGACTATCGCATGTTGAGAGTAGACCCAACAGCAAGCGTTCGATGCAAGCTGCGCAGATTGCACCGTGGTGCGGTCGGTTGGCGAGTTCTGGATCTTTTTTTTGTAGATGCTCGGGCGGTTGCTAGCGGTCGGTGTTTTGAGATTCTGCCACCCAAGGAAGGTACAGTACCTGGTAGCCTTGTTGCCTTCAACTTGGGAGCTCCCCGAGCTTTCATTGGCTAAACCACGGGGAAAAATCAACACCCCCCGGAAACACCACTAAGAAACGTGTACGTACCCACTATAACAAAGCTGGGCCTTGAAGTGCGTGAACCAAAGGGCGACCTCAGCACAAGCAGAAAGAATATCATCGCATATTCATTGTATTTGAAGATGCTGTATAAATGTCTTCACTGTCTTTAAGTAGTTTTACCTCATAGTATGCCCAATGCCTTTCAACGCAAGAGTTAATAACTATCAAATACCTTACCTAAGCTCTGCAAATGCTTCCGCGCTCAACACTCTGCCTCAACGAACCTTCTTTCATCACGACGATAAAAGCAGCCTACTCTCCCTTCTAAAATCAGTGTGAGCACGATAGCTTTTCTATTCTATCATTCACCCACACCTTCCGTTTTGTGATACTTCTGGCGTTGCCTGAGCTCTGAGGGCGGTGAGAATTCTGCCGGGCAGCCTTGTTTCGCGCCTTGGACCTTCCCGTCAGCTTCCATTGGGGAGCTGCGCCAGGCAACAAACAACGAGGTTTGGACAAAGAGTGACACTCGACTACAGAATATCATCAAATCAATACAACCCGGGACTTTGTTTCCCTGAATTCCTGTCTGCGCTTCGGAATACACGTTTTTGTTTTATCCTTTATCCACGTCTGGCACAGCAACTCATATCACGCAGTCCTCGGCTTTATTCTGCCCAAGCTGCTTTCCTGAGCTTTTAGCTTCCAATTGCATGATCTTCTTTCTCAACGCCCCCATGTTCGCCCAGACAATATTCCATGAGGAGGGCTGAAACATTCTGTGACGGCCTATCGCCTCAGTCACCATGTCGTCCTCTAAATCTGTCATGAGCCTGGCGCGTGCGTAACCTTGAGCTTTTGTGTTGTTTTGTTGCTGATAGGCTATTAGGGGATGTGAAATCAGCCACGCTCAAAGAACGAGAAAAGGCTGTCGATGGTAGGAAACACCACCATACGTTCTTGGTTCATCATTTCATGGGCTTACGAGTGCTTCAGAACTGGCTAGCCTTCTCAACCCGCGGAATCGATCTGCGAATCTGTGAGCGACACCACTCTCACCCACACTTTGTCTACTAACAGCTTGTGAGTTCCGATCTGGGCGACAAGGGCTACCATGAGATATTCGAATCCATCTTCAGCTTTGTGATGCGCGAGAAGCCCAACCTGCGTAATAAATCGAAGTCCCAAGCCACGTCGAATGCTGCTGCATCCCGTCTCTCGAAATGTGCTGCCGCTGTGCGGATGGCAGCAGGGCGCGGTGTCTCCAAGCTCGGACGAAAGACATTATTTGCAGTCGTGGATCACATCACCCAGACTCTAGGGCAGAAAGACGACTTCGTGCCTCCGTTACTTCGGGACTACATCAAAGCGTTGACCGAGGTGCTCTCGAGACCGGCCCATGTAGAGATCCTCGCTCGGAAAGGTGGCGAGAAATGGGAAGAGTGCGTTGACTTTCTCCTCGATGTTGCTCAATTCATGCTCCCAGACGAAGAAGAAGCTACTGCTCTGACGTTGGCCCGGTCATCCCCAGCTCCAGGGTCGGGGTACGGCCGGTCTACTGGACGCTCAACTCCATCGACTCAGAGCCAAAGAAGGGTCGCTGCCGGAGAAGGCGGTCCTTTGAAAGATGTACTAGAAGGGCTGTATCATCTAGTCACCGCCGGTAATGCGCCATTGCTGCGACGATACACGGACATCACTGAAGTGGTGCTGAGAGTCTTGAGCCTGAAGCAGCTCAGCCTCGGCTCCTTGCAGACCCTGGCATTCGCCATCATCAATGTGCTTTTCTCGGAAACCCATGCCGACGACCTGGCACATGCTTGCTCACTGGTGCAAAGCCTTCTGCCACTGATGAGCTACTGGTGGCGATCTGAAAAAGTTTCGCAAGACGAAGTCATCAGGGCGTTGAGAATTGAGATCTCTAGGAGTATCTTTCTGACGCACCTGCACATCGAACATCTGGTCATTACCTCATCAGATGAAGGCATCCGCCTGGATGTCGAAGACCTGGCCGAGAACCTTTGGAGTGAATACTCCAAGCGCGGTGAAGCATTTCGGTTACAACTGAGCGACATTACCTTCTCTACGTCCTCTCTTTCGAAATATGGCCTTCAACTGGATGTCTTTGGACTGCGCCCCCACAATCTGTACGGAGAAGGCCACTGGGCGGTTGTGCAGAATCTGGCATTCCTTGAACGTATCATGGTACTTTCCAACGAGAAGCATCAAGAAGCAGCCCCGGAACATGACGAGCAGCGGCGGAAGAGGCGCCGTATCCGCCTCGACATGAGCCGTATCAGGCTCAAGTTGAAGGCCACCGATGTCGCGGTTCGACGAACAGCCCTACAACTGGTCCCGTTTCTTCTTGCAAGTAACTCGCTAAGCAGTGATGACTTGCTTGACTTGCTGCCAGACTTGGTAGCTCTAGCGAGTGACAAAAACCCCGTTACGGCATCTTGGGCCCTCGTTGCTTCAGCCAGGTAAGTAAATTTCCCGTCACAGACCGATGGATGACTTACTGTTTCAGTTGTATATCATATCGCGAGGACTGCCACGATCAAACCGACAGTTGGAGACAGCTATGGCATCTAGCCACGAGGTCTCTCAGCCTACCAGGCACAAGCCGGGCAGCTTGTGTTCTGTTGCATGCCATTCTCGAGGCAGATGTTTTGCCATATCACACCGTGTCTGAGGATGTCAACGGCATCGTCACAACTGCCGACGTCAGCGGCCCCAGCGTTTTGTGTGATGCGTCTATCAGCCTGATGTTTCATGTACTTCATCTTCGGAATGCTAGGATCCCAAGTGCCAGCCAAAGCACTTGCCATCACATTATCCGTTGGATATTTCTCCGATGGAACCCAAGTAAGTCCCTCGGCTTGATATAAGGCAGACTCTCTGACAAGGCAACAGACAAATCCACGTTCGCCTCCTATCACTCTCTACACGTCCAACCTGTAGAACTTGTCAACCTGGTCCGGGCTTGCTGCGGGACCTCAGAGTTGAAGCTGGTTACTCAAACGGCCACCTCAGGAGGCCCTCTGAGTGAAACATGGAACTCGTTGGGCGATGTTGAATCGTTCAGTCGATACATACTCCTTCTTAAGGACACACCGGAAAAGCCCAAGACTGCTGGGCGTTGTACCTATTTTCAGTCGACGAACCCTCCACCACTCGCCGATGCCAACACTCGTTACGCTTCCAGGAAGCTAACACTTGAGCTCTTCTATCCCAAGCTCGGCGAACTAGATGAGCTTTGCACAGCTTGGACCAAGAAAATGAATCAGGGCGGTGTGCAGATTTCGTTCGATCGCTTTCAGAGCCTCCTCTCAGCTTGCTTGACGGGTACCCTACTGCTTTCGCAGTTCAGCGATCTCAACTCGACCCAATCCTTATCTGTGGAATCTACTCTGATGGAGATTCTAGAGAAAGGACTGGATGCTGCCCTGACATCTGTTGAACCCATGGCGTTCGTCGATTCTGTCCTGCGCGCAGTGCGGCCTGTGATGCCCGATTTGACCACAGCGAATCTCAACCAGATGCAGGGGAACGACGCTGGCCTCTTGCGCCTCTTGGCAAAGGTTTGGTCCGTGATCGAGGACCGAAAGAGCCAGCAAAGTTCCGGGAATGATGTCGATTTGATGGATATTGACGATGAGTTTGACTCGCAGAGTAGTAGAGCGAGCTCTATTTTGACACCAGCAGCGATTCCACGGTTCAATATCCAACTACGGATGGATGCCCGGGCATTCTACACAGAGACCAAAGCTCGGCTCCAGTTTCTGTCTATTCTCAATGACGATATCGGCCAGGTCGGCCTTGTCCCTGATGCCTTCGTTGAGCTTCTGATCAACATGCCCGATGATGAACTCCTGCTGTGTCAGAACTTATTGTTCGAGATGTTCAGCTCTGACCTCATCATCACCCCGGACAATGCCCTGGCGGTGATCGAAAGACTGGGAGAGTATGTCAGTGAAATGGATTACCAATATGCCGAGGTTGCCCTGAGTGCGTGCATCGGGGTTATCGATGGTCTTCATTCTATTTGGCTGAACGACACACGGCAGCTCTCAGACAGAGTTGGCGACCTTTACTATCACTTCGTCAAGGTGTGCCTTCCATCAAACATGCTCTCGCCCAGAACCCAGATATCGATGGTTCGATTGCTTTTCACCCTTCTGCGGGCCAACTCAGACTACGGGAAGGGTCAAAATCTGGACTCTTCCCGCACCTGTCTTCTCTACATCCTTAAGAACAGTCCCATGTTAGTCAAGTATGCTATTTCCGAAAAGATCGCCGACGTTTTCGATCTCTTCATTCTCAAACTCCACGATGAAATATTCGTCGACGTTTTGGACAGCCTGCCTACCGACCCTGCCGACACTACGGGCATTGCCTTTCGACTGTTGGTGTTGTCAAACCTCGCCTGTCGATGGTCCACTTTGCTTCGGAGATGCACCTACCACATCTTTGAAACCCCAGGGAAGATACCAGACTCCACGGACTATGCGACTCGTTGCTTGCTCAATGTGTCTCGAACACTGCAATTGGAATCCCCCAAGGTCTTGTTTCGGCTCTTCTCTCGTCAGTTGCTGTATACTTGGCTGGAGTGTGATCCTATCGAGGACATTCCATTCTCCATCTTCGGGTTCTCAACCTTGGGTGACCTTCTCAAGTCCGCCCAAGCTGAGGCGATTGGCTTGACCGTCATGCGTGGGCAGGACAAGGCGTCTGCAGAAGTTGCTCGCTTGCTAGGAACCTCCGAAAGCGACCTTATCCGCGAAAACTTCACGACCGCGATGGCCTACAGCATGATATTCGGCGACTCCAATGGAGGAGAAGACAAGGAGAGGGGTGAAGCACATGTCAAGAAGGTCCTTGGCCGCCAATTATATCTGGAAACGATGTACCTCGACTTCCTCGAAGTTGGGGCTCTCTTCTTTGATCTCATTGACCAAGAGAATTCCATGGAGAAGGTCTTTGCGAGATTCAAACTTGACTATGCTGGAGAAATCATGAGTGCTATCAAAGCCATTTCTCACTCTCCTGCCGAGTTGCCAGCCAATCAGCAGCCAATGTTCAAGGCAAAGTATCTCATCAACGAGCTTCACAGACTCTGTCAGGGCAGCGAGTTCCAGTTTCATGACCTTTGGTCGCCTCCTGTGGTTGTCTTCTTCGCTCGCAGGCTTCTCAACACGGTGCACCCTGCTCTAGGCCCTCTCCATGCCTGTTCTGTTCTCCGAAAAGTCAGGATTGTGATCTGCCTAGCTGGCCCGGTTGCTCTGGAATCGTATCCTTTGGAGATGCTACTCAACGCGACCCGTGAGTTTATCGTGGATTCGGAATGTGCGGACGATGCCTTGGGGATTAGCCAGTATCTCCTTGCCGAAGGCGCAAAGCATCTTAGCACCAACCCTTCGTTCCTTGCCGGGTATGCATTATCAACACTGGCTTCCCTTCGTGTCTTTTTGGAATCGAGCCAGTCCAGCACGACACAGGAGAGTCAGTTCAAAGCCACCATGAGCAAAGCCGAGAAGTTCCATGGATGGTTTAGCAAGTACCTTGAGGAATACGACTCTCCGATGTTTAAGAATCTCGAACAACGCGAAGCCTTCAAGTCAATCACACAATCTGCCGCCCGTATCCGGTCTTCGGGTAACGCTGAGCAAGGCACTGCAGAGAGCAAGCTGCTGCTGGACATCTTGGATGATGGTGGCTCGGAATACCAGCTTCTCAATGACACTTCGCGTCAGCTCGCTCTTGGCCTTCTCTGCGGCGACTTCAGTATCACCCTATCGAGCAGGGACGACATCATTGAATCCGACCAGGATGCGCTCAAGCATGCCGCGGCTGTATGGAAGAGCTGCAATACGCAAAACCTGAGCGATGAGTATCTGGCATGGGCAGGGCGAGTAGTTGGCCGTTCCTTCTCGGCATCAGGCGGGATTCCTACAGACATTCTTCGCGAGTCACATCTTGCTCGCTACCAAAAGATTGCTCCGGATTCCAATGGCTCAGAGATTGGGATCCTTTATCTTCTTCAGGACCTGACTTCAAGCACGGACTCAGTGACAGCAGGGTTGGCTGAGGCAGCGTTACGAACGACTGTTTCCGACGCTACAATGCAGTGCGATGAAAGACTAGTTGTGGCTTGTCAACGAGGTCTCTCAGAATCCATTCTACAAACATCCCAGTTGGGTCCATATCGGTCTCCCCCGTCTGATAAAAGAGCCGGAACTCCTGCATCGTCGATAGATGAGCAAGCTGTGTGGTCGGAGGACATCACGTCAAAGAACTGGCTACCGAGTGTGAGTGCCTATATGGCCAAGTCTCTTACCGAATCTACCCTGCTTTCGGTTCTACCCCCTATTCTCGCCAAGGTTGAGCACTTCGCTGAGAGTTCATTCCCGTTTGTTCTTCATCTCGTTCTCTACTTTCGGATTAACGACCCGAAATCCCTCAAACGTCAACTATCTTCTTCTATCAAGGATTGGCTTCAATGCACAGCGCCTGCAGCCAAGGACAACTTGAAGTTGCTCCTAAACGCCCTCTTGTATCTCAGGACCCAGGAGTATCCAAGAGAATCATCAATCGCTGATCGATCACATTGGCTCAACATCGACTATGCCCTGGCTGCTGCGTCGGCATCGCGATGCGGAATGCATAAGACGGCCTTACTCTTTGCTGAACTCGTCTCATCCGAAACCACGCGGTCCTCTCGTCGGTCTTCGGCAGCGGCAGCGAAGGAAACCGACATGAGCGAGACTCTACTCGCAATCTTTGAAAACATTGATGATCCCGATGCGTACTATGGACTGCCAGAGGAGGCTAGCCTCTCAAAGGTCCTCGCTCGCGTGGAGTATGAAAACGATGGGCCCAAGAGTTTGGCATTCAGAGGTGCCCAATATGACAGCAACATTCGTCTCGGAAATCCCATTGCGCAGTCCGATGGAGAAGCGTTGGTGAAGGCCCTGGGTACGCTTGGCTTGTCTGGACTCTCAAACTCCCTACTTCAAGTACAGCAGAATCTGGAATCATCGCCAGCTTCTCTCGAGAGTACCTTTAGCACGGCAAGAAAGTTGGAGATATGGAACCTGCCTGCCCCGATGAGCGATCATCATGCAGTCACTGTTTACAAAGCCTACCAGAGCATCCATCAGGCGACAGACATTGGAGTTGTTCGGACGGCCGTACACGATGGCTTCACCCGCACTATGAGCAGCTTGACTGCGCATGGTCTCAATGCGACAGCCTTGAGGAAACGGCTAGGAGCACTAGCCTCCCTGACAGAGCTGGATGATGTCCTCGGTGTCTCCGACACTGCGGAAATGGAGAGCATTCTCAGCAAATTCAAGAGCCGGAGTGATTGGATGCGAAGCGGACTGTAAGCAGCCCAACAAGTTTGGAGACGAAAATACTAACTCTTCCTAGATATGACAACGTCAGTCAGATCCTCTCTTGTCGTGGAACTACCATGAGCATGGTCAGCCAGCAAAACGCCCTTCGAAGTAATATGAAGCTTTCCGTGGCTACAGCAAGACAAATGGAGGTAGAATCGATGATCACGGCATCTGGCGTCTATCGGTATCACCAGGCGACTCAGGAGAGCTTGAACTTATCTACCAGACTCACCAACCTCATTGCGCCTTGTGCTTCGTTGGATCTCCACGTGGATGCCGCAATCAACACTGAAGCCGCCAACTCGCTCTGGGACTATGGGGAGATGAGCACATCTATTC
The DNA here is from genome assembly GCA_011320165.1 of Fusarium protoensiforme. Taxonomy (NCBI): domain Eukaryota; kingdom Fungi; phylum Ascomycota; class Sordariomycetes; order Hypocreales; family Nectriaceae; genus Fusarium; species Fusarium protoensiforme. The sequence continues at coordinate 55,547 of JAANQP010000401.1, read as the reverse complement.
GCATGCTTCAGAGCATCAATAGGGATTCTTCTCTCCAGAAACAGACCATCCCAGTCAGCCGCTCTGACTTGCTTTCGAAAATTGGTTTCCAGGTCTCTGTTGCTCGCCTCGAGAAGCCGCACGACATTCAAAAGAAGTACCTAGAGCCAGCCCTGAAGGAACTCAAGGGCAAAGGTCAAGGGCGGGAAGCTGGCATGGTTTACCACCAGTTTGCCATGTTCTGTGATCAACAGCTCCAGGATCCTGATGGGTTGGAAGACCTGACAAGACTTCAGGGGCTGAAGAAGGCCAAGAGCGATGAAGTGTCGGAACTCAAGCTACTGATCTCCACCACGAGGGATTCTCAGTTGAAGAACCGATACTCGCATGTGCTGAACAAGGAAAAGCAGTGGCTAGACCTTGATGAGCAAGAGCTGCGACGAGTCGAGCACACTCGTAGCGAGTTTGTGCGTCTGAGTCTCGAGAACTACCTCTTGTCTCTCATCGCTTCCGACGAACACAATAACGATGCGCTGCGTTTCACAGCCCTTTGGCTCGAGCGATCGGAAGAGGAGATGACCAACAAGGCAGTGATGAAGTCTGTTTATGATGTGCCAACCAGAAAGTTTGCAGGCCTCACCAACCAGCTGACATCCCGACTCCAAGACAATGACACTGCATTCCAAAAGATCCTTCTGGAGTTGGTTTACAAGATTTGCGTGGACCATCCCTACCACGGCATGTACCAGATTTGGTCGGGAACCAAGGCAAAGGCCCAGCAGAAGGACGAGGTTGCAGTCAAGCGTGTCAGGGCTACAGATCGAGTGGCCAAGCGACTCGCTGAGACACAGTCCGTGGCCAACATATGGCTCTCTATCGATAAGACGAGCAAGTACTACCATGCCCTGGCCATGGATCGCAACCCAAACAAGTACAAGTCGGGTGCCAAGATCGCACTGAGAGATTCAACGCCAGGGCATAACCTTGTCAACTGCCTGGCCAAGTACCGCATCCCTTCTCCAACCATGCATATTGAGCTATCTGCAACCAAGGACTACACAAAAGTGCCCATCATCTCCAAGCTGGAGCCAAACATGACGATCGCCTCAGGCGTCAGTGCACCCAAGATCATTACAGCACTCGGGAGTGATGGTGTGCGGTACAAGCAGCTTGTCAAGGGTGGACACGACGACCTACGCCAAGATGCAATCATGGAACAGGTCTTTTCGGCTGTATCGTCTCTACTGAAGCTTCATAGGACAACTCAGCAACGCAATCTGGGCATCAGGACGTACAAGGTGCTCCCGCTCACGGCATCTTCTGGACTGATCGAGTTTGTCCCCAACACGGTACCACTCCACGAGTTCCTCATGCCTGCGCACGAACGGTACTATCCTAGAGACTTGAAAGGCTCTCAATGCCGTAAGGAAATCTTTGGAGTCCAGAGCCGGACAGTGGAGACTCGCATCAACACGTATCGCAGGGTGACGGAAAAGTTCCACCCAGTCATGAGGTACTTCTTTATGGAGCACTTCATGGATCCCGATGAGTGGTTTGTCAAGCGGCTTGCATACACAAGGAGCACAGCGGCGATATCGATGCTTGGTCACGTCCTTGGTCTTGGTGACCGACACGGTCACAACATTCTCCTGGACCACAAGACTGGAGAAGTTGTCCACATCGATCTAGGCGTGGCATTCGAGGCTGGGCGTATCTTGCCCGTGCCAGAGCTGGTTCCCTTTCGACTGACAAGAGATATCGTAGATGGAATGGGCATCACTAAAACAGAAGGCGTCTTCCGAAGATGTTGCGAGTTCACTCTAGACGCCCTGCGAGAAGAGCAATACTCCATCATGACCATTCTCGACGTGTTGCGTTACGATCCCCTCTACACTTGGTCCATCTCGCCACTGCGGCTCGCGAAGCTACAAAAGGCAAGGCACAACGACGACGGAGTCATGGACGACGAGCAGAGCGAAGCAGAGACGAAGAAGGGCAAGAAGGCGGGAGGCCATGTCAACGAGCCCTCTGAGGCAGACCGTGCTCTGGAGATTGTGAGGAAGAAGCTCTCCAAGACCCTGAGCGTGACGGCCACGGTCAACGATTTGATCAACCAAGCGACGGATGAGCGAAATTTGGCGGTTTTGTATTCTGGTAAGTTTCTCTGTCGAGTATGAGCTACAAAGCTAACATGGTGTAGGATGGGCGGCGTATGCTTAAGTAGATAAATAAGATATAAATATATTAAGTTTAGCCTTGCCTACTCTTAAACGCCTCTCTACTTTATGATGATACTTAATAAAATATTTTAAGATAATAAAGAGATATCTTCATAAGAGCTACCTAATATCATAGACCTTTTTTATTCTTTTTATACAACCCCTCTCATTAACCTTGTAAACCGTGCCCTGGAGATTGTGAGGAAGAAGCTCTCCAAGACCCTGAGCATGACGGCCACGGTCAACGATTTGATCAACCAAGCCACGGATGAGCGAAACTTGGCGGTTTTGTATTCTGGTAAGTTTCCCTATAGAAAGTAGAGTGTGGACTACGAAGCTAACATGGTATAGGATGGGCGGCGTATGCTTGAGTACCTACCTAGATAAATCAGAGATAAATATATCAAGTTTAGCCCTGCCTATTCTTAAACGCTTCTCTGCTTTATAATAATAATTAATAAAATATTTTAAAATAATAAAGAGATATCTTCATAAGAGCTACCTAATATAGTAGACCTTTTTTATTCTTTTTATATGCTGGCGCATAAAACTAGCTTAGCCAGCGTCTTGTACCAAAGCCCGTTCTTCACGCGCGATTCAATTCGAAGCACCCCCTCTCGCCGCGTTCAAATTAAATCACGATTTCAGGTGTAATCATCGCTATTCACAACGTGCGGGAGCTCGTGGCAAGAGTGATACATGTTATTTCGTGCCACTATGCAGCTTGTTCACTAAGACAGAAAGCACAGAAGGCGTCTTCCGAAGATGTTGTGAGTTTGCTTGTGTCGGGACACTGAGCCAAAAACAGGGCGCGCCCACATTAGGTAGTGGCCACGGCATAATCCTTCCTTTTCAACAACTTGGTCCATCTCGCCACTGCGGCTCGCGAAGCTACAAACTGGAAGGCAAGGCATCCATAACGACGATTTCGCTCATCTGTGGCTTGGTTGATCAAGTCGTTGACCGTGGCCGTCACGCTCAGGGTCTTGGAGAGCTTCTTCCTCATAATCTTCAGGGCATGGTCTGCAAGGTTAGTGATAGAGGTTTTATCCCTCCATAGAACTATTTTAGGCCCCATTTATGATCAAGGCCTGCTTTATGATAATAATTCATAAAAGATATCTTCACAAGAGCTAATACTTTAGACCTTTTTTATTTATTCTTTGGGAGGATATGCTAATCACTTTGCTAATAGATGTCTCATTTTTTTCTTAGCCCGCGTCCGGAGTTAGGCGTGGTGAAGCTCTGTAGCTCCAGGACCGACAAGGGCGCTCCACTAGGTATCTTATCGCACCTAACAGCGCTGAATGACATGAGGTAATCAATCGCCCAGCTAAGGGAGCTTCTCTCACTCAGACTCGATCGAAGCATCAACATCCTCATTTGTCAACGTCATATCTTCTACTTTCCATCGACAGAGTAAAGCGAATAATCTTCATTGACTGCACTTGCACTGTGTCTGCTTGCACGCGCCCCAGCTACCGCAATTCACCGAAACCGCGCCGGACTGCCCGAGCATCCGAGGCCTGAGTGACAGCTCCATCCCAGTTGTTCCAGGCCTCCCCGGTGGTCGTTATCGCTCCATGCAACCCGTGGCAGTCGAATCAAACTCTCCCTCCCGGCGCAGGCCGCGGCTCGACTCGTCCTCCTCCTCCTCACCGCCTCCCATTGTCGCCTCTAAGAGAGCGCGCTTCGAAGCCATGACGAGCGCCAAAGCGCGGGGCAAGCTCCCCGAGACCGTCGACCTGACCCAGCCGCCCTCGGCCTTCAAGCCCTACATGGGGGCCAAGAAGCTGGTCATCAAGAACCTACGGGCGCCGACGAGTCGTGACGCGCAAGTGGCCGAGTACTACGTGCGCACCGAGAAGGAGCTCAAGGACGCCCTCGACTCGGTGTTTGCCGGGAAGACCCCCGATGTCCCGCTCGAGAGGTTATATAGAGGAGTCGAGGACGTTTGCCGGAAGGGAGACCCAGCAAAGGTGTACCGGATGGTCAAGGACAGGATTGAGGCGCACTTGCAGCGGATAGTGCACCCAAGGATAGGACGGAATGGAGGTGTCTCGAACCTCGATATTCTGAGGAGCGTGTTGGCAGAATGGAAGATTTGGAATGGTCAAACAGTACGCCTGGCAGTAAATCAGCCGCAGCTACTATCCAGCTAACTCTCTTGCAGGTATTGATCCGCTCGACGTTTAGTTTCCTCGATCGGACATACCTGTTGCGAGAGAACCTTTCATCCATCAACGACATGGCCATCAGCCAATTCCGGAGGATGGCCTTCCCTTCGCAGGCTCTTGCGTACGAGAACTCTCACGGGAACAAGGCAATCGCAGGAATGTGTGAGTTGGTTGAGTATGACCGAAGAGACAACGATCAAATGGACTCGGCTCTCCTCAAAGACTCGATGATGATGTTGCACGTTCTGGGCGTCTACATCAAGCACTTCGAACCCCTCTTCTTGCAGCAATCCGAGGTCTACTTCAGGGAGTTTGGTGAGGCATGGAGCACTTCAAGCCTCAAGGACTACATCCGGGTCTGCAAGAAGCTGCTGCACAAGGAAAACTACCGCTGCATCGTGTACAACCTGGATAGTACCACGGAGAAGCAGCTGATGGACTCTGCTCACTCACATCTGATCGACCATTATTCGGACAAGCTCTTGAACAGCGGTAATCTTGCAAAGCTGCTGTCTGATAGAGAGGTCGACTCCATGAAGGCATTGTACGACTTGCTTCGATTATCAGGCATCCAAAAGAAGATGAAGACACCGTGGGGCGACTACATCAGAGCGACGGGAGCAGCGATCGTCGGTGATAAGGAGCACGGGGATGAGATGGTTCTTCGTCTATTGGAGCTGCGACGGTCGCTTGACCTGATGATTCGAGACGCGTTCGACAAGGATGAGGACTTCCTCTGGGGCATGAGGGAGGCTTTTGGGAAATTCATGAATGACCGAAAGGTCTCTTCATGCTGGGATACAGGAACGTCCAAGATTGGCGAGATGACAGCCAAGTACATCGACATGCTTATGCGAGGCGGTTTGAAATCATTACCCAAGGAGCTCCTCTCTGATGCCAAGGATCGGGCGACGGCGGAGAAGCAGGGCCAGGCCAGTACTGGTGATGAGGATGCTGAACTTGATCGACAGTTGGATCAGGCTCTGGAACTGTTCCGTTTCATCGAGGGCAAGGACGCGTTTGAAGCATTCTACAAGAAGGATCTCGCCCGACGGTTGTTGATGGGGCGAAGCGCAAGTCAGGATGCCGAAAGGAACATGCTGACCAAGCTCCGAAGCGAATGCGGCTCCAACTTTACGCACAACCTCGAGCAGATGTTCAAGGACCAGGAGATTGCCAAGGATGAGATTGAAGCATACAAGGAGTGGTGCCAGGGAAGCACTGAGCGCAAGTCGCCCCTGGATCTTCAGGTCATGATTCTCTCGGCTTCAGCCTGGCCAACATACCCCGACACTCGTCTCAACCTCCCAGACGAGGTGGCAACCCAGATTGAGCGGTTCGACCAGTACTACAAGAACAAGCATACGGGTCGGGTGTTGACGTGGAAGCATTCGTTGGCTCACTGCGCGATCAAGGCTACGTTCGCTAGGGGCACCAAGGAGCTTCTTCTCTCGGCTTATCAGGCCGTCGTGCTCATGATGTTTAACAGCCTCCCGGATGATGGCTTCTTGGCTTACGAGCAGATTGCCACGGGCACTGGGCTTCAAGGCGGCGACCTCGATCGCACATTGCAGTCCCTCGCGTGTGGCAAAGCACGTGTACTCAGCAAGCATCCCAAGGGCCGTGAAGTCAAGCCCACAGACACGTTCACCTTCAACAAGGCATTTACGGACCCCAAGTACCGTGTTAAGATCAACCAGATCCAGCTGAAAGAGACAAAGGAGGAGAACAAGGCAACGCACGAGAGGATCGCCCAGGACCGTCGGTTTGAAACACAAGCAGCCATTGTCAGGATTATGAAGAGCCGCAAGTCTATGGGCCATGCGGAGCTGGTGGCCGAAGTGATCAACCTGACCAAGAAGAGAGGTAGTGTAGAGCCGGCAGCAATCAAGAAGGAGATTGAAAGGTTAGTCAAACGTAGTGACCGTGTGTGGAGGGTGCTAACAAGAGGCACAGTCTCATCGAAAAGGACTACATCGAGAGAGAGGGCAATGCATACGTGTATCTGGCGTAAGGTTTAGTAGGTACCTAGGTTGGGCATGTTTTAATATTTGATGATGTAGATGATGGGCTACAAGGCCCAAAGACGACAAGGGCTATAATTATGATTCAGAAGCAGAGGATAGACTGATCTTCAGCTGCTATTAATGTCCAAACTGTGCAAAAAAGCGACTGCCCGTGCAGAAAGAAAAGAAAGGGATGGGAGTCGAACGCAGTGTCTTGTAGCAGGGTTTCAGGTGGCCAAAAAAAGAGCGAAGCTGGGGGGCCATGGGGGATAAGGTAAGAGTTCAACAGAAGTCAAGTTTATCAGCTGAGCTACTTCGCTGATGAAAGAGATGGTTATTTTGATATATAAGGAGGGAGATGCTTGGTTGAAGCTGGGTAGTGATTGGTGATGGGAAGGTTGTGGTGGAGTTGGTTGCCTGGAGGGCTGAGGGAGGTCTCACGCCTGCCGTTTTGGGTAATGGCATTGGAGTCCATGTCGTGACCACTCTCACTTCTTCACGATTCATCCCCTCTTCATCACCCTCATCTTTTATAAATGCCATCTTTCTAGCTACGTATCATGATGGTCGATGGACTGACGTTAATGGTAGTCTGACTTGGATGCCGAGTCTACCTCAAACAAGATGCAGCCACCGAGGCTCAGCTGCGAATAGCCACCGTTTGCTTAGATCTTCACAGCAAATGATACCCATCAGGCCAAATCAGTTGCAGAGCTGGCCACTGGTGGCACCTATCGAACCCCAGCATGGACGCCTCATCTGCAGAGCAAGGCCAAAACGCCCTGCAAGATGCCCCGCCAATGCCCCCCCTCTCCTCTCGCGGCCTTATATCCAGCGAGCCCATCATGATCCCAACAGCGCAATCTCATTCTTTCTAACCCATCTGATCCGACATGGAGCCCGTCTCTTTGGCTTTCGGCGTCGTGTCTCTAGGCATGCAGCTGGTCCAAACAGCTGCCGCCATCAGGGAGCGGATCGATGCATACAAGTCAGCAGCCAAAGACCTGTCGGCCCTATCTGACAAGCTGGACGACATCGAGGCCATATGTTATTCGCTCGAGGCAGCCTTCAGTTGCTATGAGAAGGCTCCCAAGCCCTGGGACACCATGCTCCTGAAGAAGCTACATCGAATCATGAGTGACTGCCGGGACAAGGTTTCACGGCTGTACGATATCATCAAGAAGATTACCTCGTCTCAATCAAATAGGCACATACCACTCAACACCACGGGAGCACGTTTTCTTCAGTACAGAAGTACGATACGGAAATGCAACGACGAACTGGACCAGTCGCTCACTTCCCTCCACTTGCACATGACGACCAATATCCTGTAAGTCTTGTATCTTTGTCTGAAACCAGAGCTTACAGGCTGTAGAGTCATGAATCTGCGACCACTCCCACACGCCTGCAACTCACTCAGTCTAAGTACCACGACTGCACCAGTTGAGACCAAGATGAAGAGCAGTGTCAACTCAGCAGTTGTCAGGTCCCGAAAGAGTCAGGCAAGGCAAGACGTGCAAACTCAGAAATGGAGCTGGTCCTATTCCTCACTATACCGTCTCGAGGGTACAACAGTACGAAAGGTGAAGCAATCTAACTCTTCCCCCGCTACGGTTCAACAAGAGACCTCGTTCCTCATCGGCTCGCCACTTCTAGGACTATACACAAAGCTCTCACTCCAACGTGGGTCTCTTAGTCCTTTATCCATTTCACTGCAGTTTCCGCATATATTCACCTTCGACTCCGACTCGTGGTTCTTTACGGATCTGGCTAGGGCTTTCAGGGGGGACAATGTTGAAGAGATGCGGCATATCTTTGATCAGTACTCAATCACTCCTGCTACCAGCTTGGTTTTGGCAGATTCAACGTCAAACAGAACTGACACGCTGCTGGGGGTGAGTGAGACTTTCGTGGATCAGAAGGTATCATATACTAACTAGACATCTCAGGTAGCCATTTGGAGCAAGTCGGCCCGCATTCAAGACTTCTTAATCGACCAGTGTCCCAGTTTACTCCATGAACGGTCAGTCAGGCAAACTTCTACCTTACCCAGCGTTGTTGCTACCTTGTAAGGCTAATGGCGAGGACACAGGCAGCACCTCCCCATCAACTATGGCGCACTTTATGGACCCGGCATAGCCTATAGTAGCCCTGATGATAGTCTTGCGCGTGCGAGCGCTTACATCGACATGCGAGGTGACGCCCTTGAGCCTGACGAGTTCTATGCTCTACTTCAGGGCTGGTCGTCGCCGATGCACGTGGGTTTCCTCGTCGACGCTTGCAAACAGCATCTACCAGAAGAATGGGAACTCTTTAACAAATACCTCTGGAAACACATATACGAATGTTTTAGAGTAACGTGCTACAACTCAATCTTTACCATGGAGGAGGTTGACAGGGATGCAATGGACGGGCTAGCAGATCTTACGCGACGAGCAATTTCTGATGGGTTAGATATCCACGGCGGCATATATCGACACTCGCCAGACCACCAAACGGGGCCTGCTCTGCAAAGATTGGTCAATTTTGATACGGAAGAAGACGATACTCTCTTCTATTGCCATCAATGGGTTGAGATGTTGCACCAAGCTGGCGTTGACGTTGATGTTTACCGAGAGAGAGAGATGCAAGTTATAGGTGCGGCCTTGGACCACCATCTTTGGGACAGTGCTTATCTCAGAGAGTTGAAAGTTGAGAATTATATGGGCAGAAACCTCCCCACTTTGGTCAAGTCATTCGCTGCCACGGCTGCTCCTGAGTTGTTCTCAGAATTTCCTCACCTCATCTCATGGGGTACCTTTGGGTACATCATTCCAGGCAAGAAAGCTCCAGGAGACATTTATCGGATGGCAGATGGTCCCAAGCCCCATCAGGGTTGGAAGCAAGTCTTGCAGCTAGCTTGTGGAGTTGTTCATCCACCTCTCGAGCGGTGGTCCCTTAACTGGTGCCAACCCCCAAGACCTTTGGATGAAGAGGGCAGGAAAATGGTCGAGGGGCTTGCGTATGCGTGCGACTTGATGGAGAGCCGGTTCGAGCGGAAGAGACTGAAGAAGTTGCGCAAGGCTGGATACATGAGGGAGTTTGCCCCTTTGAGGTTTAAAGAAAGCATCCCTGGGACGTGGGTGGAATAGGAGACGTATCTTGGAGAGTTCACCATGAAGTTACTATGAGAATTCTAGGCCGAGGGCAAGATTGATGTAGGAAACAGCATGGGATGTGGTGATACATTGAAGCGACATGTGCCCCTATTCCACGTTCTATCTACACTCTAGTCTACTGTATGTAATATTCATCCTTGACGCAATCTGTTCATCGCGTCTTGATTCTTCGGAAGCGAGTAATCTTTGATCCATCGCTGAGATCTTGTTGGATCTGCTCATGCTTGTAGCCAAATACAAGGGGCGAGAGAACAAAGCGGAGCACATAGTAGATGATTCCCAACAGCAAGATCATGATGGCGACGAAAGGCGACAGCCAGTAGGGCAACGAAGTATTTCCCTTGCCACTGGGAGGACGAATGAACGGCATCACGAGGAGGAACTTGGGGTAATTATTAGCTCTTTGCTCCTGATAAAGAACTGAAGCGACTCACAACGTTGCTAACTACGAAAAAGCCAATGACGGGCCAAGGAGCAGGGAAGGGCGACGAGAAGTTTTCGCTCTTCTTAAGGCGAAGCTTGACCAGTCCGATGACGATGGCGAGATGCATGATGGTGCCTGGGTAGGACGACAAGCTGACAATGAAGTTGAAGGCATCGCCGGCGGGAGGTGCGCAGACGAAAAGGATTGTGACGCCGAGATGGAGAGCGAGGGCTGTGATGGGCGTCTTGAAGGGCCTGTTCTCCATGAAGAAGTTGGAGAAGGGGAGAACGCCGTCTTTGGCCAGTTCTTGAATGATCCGTGCTGCCGATGTTTAGCTATAATACAGTGTCTTTAGTGTGAGGACAACTTACGGACGGTAAAGGCAATTCCAAGAAGATGACCAAGAGCTGACAAGGCAACCAGAGCAGGCAGGGCTTTGACGGCGGCTGTGTCTCCAAACATGTTTCTGAAGAGGCTGGCGGCGACGGTGACCTGGGCGGCCTTGAAGTCTTCCTTGGAGACGGCGGCGAACTGTTGGGGTTGTTAGCCACAGGGTTGAAGGAGCTGAGCAGCAAGGTGAGATTTACGTAGGCAATGTTTGCCAGGATGTAGAGAATAGTGACTGTTCCCATGGACAGTGGAAGTGCCAGCTTGAGCGTCTTTTGGGGATTGCGGACTTCTGACAAGACCTGGATATACAGTCAGTAAGGGGTCGAGCAAACCACACAGTAGACACTTACGGCGTTGATATTGTCATAACCTCCGAAAGCAAAAATGACTTGCAGAATAGCAGTACCAATGTTGTATCCATTGTTAGACGTGCCTTCAAAGCCATTCGAGAAATTGTGAGGCTGGTCAACCTTGAGATGACCACCCAGAGCTGCAAAGCCGCAACAGACAATGAAGAAGAGGGTGAAGATCTTGACGACAGACAAAATATCCGATATCCATCTCCCGATCCGGGGTGTCACTGCGTGGACTCCACATGAGAAGACGGCCCCAGCGATGGCGAGGCCACGGAGCTTCCATGTTGTTGACTCGGAGCCGGCGGCCACGAGGAGGTATGAGGAGAAGGTGATGGCGTTGCTGGCGGATACCTCTGGGATCTCATTAGTCTTGTACCATGTAAAGAAAAGAGTCATATGAAACTTACGTAGAAAGACGCAGAAAAAGACATAGATACACGTCTGCATCAACCGAGGGCTATATGATCGCTCAAGATAGTTCTTGATACCACCAGATCTCGGAATAGCTCCACCAAACTCGAGCATGACAAACGTCCCGCAAGTGGCGACAGCTGCTCCAATGATCCAGCACATGAGAGACATTCCCACGCTCCCAGAGAGTTTGAAGATGCCACTAGGAGTTGAAAAGATGCTGGACAAGGTTAACAGCCGGTAGGTCATTGGCTGGGGATGCACATACCCGGCACCGATCATCTTGTTGATGATCAGCGAGGCAGCGCCAAAGACGCCAATGGTTCGTTCTTGGAGGACATGAGACTCGTCGATTCCTAGAGTAGTAGACTTTCCTTCCCTTTCGCTGTCGTCCCCAGATGAACGGACAACTGGGGCAACTAGAGGGTGTTAGTTGGAGAACAGACATAGATAGACAGTGCAATACATGCCTTGAATGCCATCTTCATCTTTGCCAGACATTTTGAAGCTGAAGACCTAGAGTACAAGCAAGATGAATAGAACATGAACCAGTTCTCCGAATTGATGCTGTGAAGATCCTCCCCTATATAAATACTCTACACAACCTCCCACTGCGGATCTCTACAGACACGAAACTAGGATGTCATTGATACCTCTTTCGGCCATAGGTGACCCGTTTCTCGGGTGTATAGTTGCCGTCTGCAGGGGACTATGCTGACCGTGCCAAGCACGCAATGTTGGAGTTGCCATGTCGTGCTTCCTAGGGGTCGGAGCCAACCCGACGGGGCCTCTACAACGTCCCAGGGACATGATGGGCATCAGAGTGGAGTTGCAACCACGAGATGAAATCCACATATGCGAGTGCTTTTCGTAATAGACGTGGATATGTTCCCTTAGTCACGGAGCGCGTCGTAGAGTTGGCCGTTTTTTTAAAGTCGTGCTCGACGCTAAGAATTTCGTGATGCGGTTATCCCACCCGGGGAACCCCCCTCGTTGGATAGATATTCAGAAGAGGGAATCTATATCGGTAATAAGCCCCCGGGGAGAGACGACGTCTTTCTCCGACATCTTATTTAGTACATAATAGGGCCCTTTTTTTTTACTTTCTCTCGGGGAGATATTCACGGCTTCGACTATCCGAAACCCCCGTCGGGAGAAGCATAGACATAAGCTTGGTTCTTTTACGTGACGCTTAGTATCACGTCATCAGGATCGATTCCCATTTCTGGAACTCACAAAGAACCATGACGGTTGACTTGACACCTTTCAACGTCCCCGGCGCCCGGATATACCATGGCAACGCCCTACCATGTGGCCTCCAGGTCCAAGGCGGTCCTCCCCCCGTCGCCGAGTCCGCCAATGCCCTACGAGAGCTCGCAGAGTCTGGAAGGTTGCAGGAGCTTCTGGACCGCCACGGCGCGGTGCTGATCCGCGGCTTCGGACATGCGTCGGCCAAGACCTTTTCGGACCTCGTCTACGCTGCCGAGGAGGCGAGGGGATATCATCCCTTTGAGCAGATCGGTCTGGCTGGGAAGAGAACTCAGGTCGCCAAGAACATTTGGACTGCGAATGAGGGATCCCCCTTGACTCGGTTCTACCAGCATAATGAGGTCTGTGATGTGATGGTCATGGTTGAGTTGCTCTAATACGACTCAGTATTCTCGATACACCCGGTTCCCTTCCAACATTCACTTCTACTGCGCAAAGAAAGCACCAAAAGGTCACTAAGCAGTTCAACTCACTCAAATTCACCACTAACACGCCTGATTTATAGGAGGCGCCTCACCCATAGCCCACAGCGCCAACGTCTACGAAAAGGTCAAGGCCGAGATCCCAGAGCTCGTGGAGGAGATGGACAAGCGCGGCCTGGGCATGAAGATGGTGTTCCGGGCGCCGGGCAAGGAGAGCAAGGTCAACTCGTTCAACTGGGCGGGCAAGTTTAGCTTTGGACAGGAGCTTGCGCCGGACGACGACGAGGCGACGACGAGGGCCAAGGTGGAGAAGCAGGTTCGACGGCTGACGGATGATTTCAAGTGGAATGAGGATGGGAGTCTTGAGCTGACGCAGCATATCCCTGGTGAGTCGTGTGTTTGTATGGCTGTTTGAGGCTGGGTACTGATAAATGTGTAGGTCTTCGAAGAGCTCCTTCAAGCGGCAGACCCGTATGGTTTAACGGACTTGTCGGAAGACATGGTATCACTAGAGATATTGGTGCTCTCGATCCTCCTTATATTGGACGAGACGGCATGACTTGTGAGTTGCCCATCTACCCTTGACTCGGTTCATCAACTAACGGGAAGCCAGACCTACCCTGTGTCTACGGCGACGACACACCAATCCCCCGAGCATACCTCGACAAGCTGATCGACGTCATCGACAGGGAAGAGATCCACGTTGTCCTCGAAGAGGGCGACATTCTCCTTGTCGACAACTTTCAGGTCTCTCACGGTCGGGAGCCCTGGGAGGGAGATAGACAGATCTTGGTGTCGATGTGGGAAGGGCCAACTTCAATTGGAGTCTACTAGTCTCGTTTTTACTCCTGTCCTGGCATAGTTTGTACAGCAAAGTTTAGTTTAGTAGTTAGTTACTGACTAGGTAGCTTACACGTCGCCTTAAAAATAGACCCTCACACAGCATTGCAGCCGTCAATAGTTGCACGACACCTGGTGCCCAACACAACCAACGACAACTCCAATTCGCCAATGCAAACAACATCGTATTGGGAATAGCTTGCTGGGTCCATCCCGTCGACGTGGGCCATTCTGATTCCCCGCGTAAACGGAATTGCATTGCGCCTTTCTTGACAGGCGGTGAAGCGCGTCCCCCCTGGAATGCCGAATAATTCAGGCCGTAATGAGACGTCGAGACGAGCAATCGCTCTGCTCCCTGTGGAGTTCTTTTTAAACCTGTCAAGGAAAGGATTGCATCTTCTACAAGTACGCGTCTGTATACCCACATTGCTGCGAAATATCCATCTGCTAACCTGCTCTAGAAACGTTTCATAGTTGAATGCTTTGCATATGATTGCAAGGGCTATTGATTCCCTGCTGTTTTATATCGTCTCTCGACGTGCCTAATGAGTCATTGAATTGGGCACATATACTAAAAAAACTGCTTTTAAATCGGTTTCCGGCAAACTCAAGCTTATTATTTCACTGAACTCTGCCCCGAGATAGAATATCGTCGGGAATAGGGCCAGTCTCATACCCAAGTCTTGGTGGCACCTTGGTCACACCACTCGTACCACGCGCTTCACAACCCTACCAGCCATGAGCGACATCTCCGAGACGTCCTCTCGCCAGACTAGGCATGGCAGGTTAGAAATTACTGGCACCGAGATGGCAATCTCTGAGGCCTCTTCCCACAGAAGCAAGCATGCCCGACCCGATAGTTCTCGGGCAGAGATAAGAAACATGATGAAGAGCATCGAGAGGAAAAGGGGTTCAACGGATGAGCACATACTCGCTGTTGTCCGAGCAAGAAGTGTCGAGGGCCTTCTTGAAAAGTACAATCAGAGCCAACCTTCAAGTCGCAAGCTCATTGGAAAAGGCAAGGGTAAGTGATTCTCTTCAACTTGGACTATAGCCTAGGGCAATACTGATCGCACCAGAACGATCCGCCGTCACCGTCACTTGCCTGGACCACCTGCAAGCCTGGATCGAGCACATCACCAACATCATCAAGTGCCGCAAGATCAAGATCATAGTCAGCTGTCTGGTGGACGACCTCAACATGCACATCGAGAGGCGAGTCCGCAAGCTGGAGCTGTACCGCTGCGGCTACGGCGAAAACGCCGACCTCAACAACTTCGTAACCGGCTGGTCCACGTTCCGGGGTGTTCGATTCGACGAGTGGGACGGCCAGGGCGACAAGGAGCTTTGGTTCGGTCCGGGTATGGCCATCAAAGTTGACCCGCGGAGGAGTAGCATATGGTCGCCGGCGGAAAACTCGTTCACGGCCAACAACGAGGACAAGGACACCCTCAGGAGGTACTTCGAGGGCCTCCAGAGCATACCCATGGAGGGCAGCTGGTGGCAAAAGTGGAAGTCGGCCATATCGTTGATCTTGGGTGTCCTCGGCGGAGGAGCCAAGCTCGCAGCCTCGATGAATGTGACGGCCGGGGGCGCCTACATTCACTACCAATCATGGACAGGGTCGTCGGTAAAGATGGGTTGCGGCGGGATGAAGGCCTCGATCGAAGCGTCCGGAGGCGCGGTGCTCGTCGGGGCGGGGATAGCGGCGGCCGTCTACTTTATCCCGTGGGACGTTGTATTTGGCTGGATGGATAGCCTGTTCTCGTGGCTGTGGGAGGGCTTCAAGTCCATGGTGAGCAAGTTCTGGGAGTGGATGAAGAGCTTCTGGGCCAGCAATCCGACCATGGAGCAGCAGCTGCAGCTCGGGATACCTCGTCCGGTGGGGTTCTGAAGCTCTGGCCGACTTGTTAGCGCACGTTTGTCATGTTGGTGAGGGTTTGGTTGCTGGATATTCTCTTGGGTTGCAACAGTACGAGGGATGTATGACTTCAGTCGGTCAACAACCACAGGCCGTACACTTTTCGGCGCAGGGATAGGTTTCCCATAAATTGTTAGATATTAGACTATTGAAAAAATTGGAGTTAGGGGTGACAGGACTCACTTTATCTATACACTATCCTTGTAGATTTCGAGAGGCAATTGTGACAAGGCAGATCCCAGTTGGCCTCGTTGACTGGGATGAAGCATATTTGACATGAGGCTTGAAATACAGGGCTGTGCAATGGTCAACCGGGCAACAATGAGTTGTTGTGTTGGCAAAGGCATTAAAGACATGATGGCCTCGCCGAATGCTCGACCCAGTCGTGGAGAGACCGGACGCTCAGTTGCCGGGCATGCCATAGTATCCCATCTCGAGACGGCTCCTGAGTGACACCCTCACATCGCAACCATCACGATTCGGTACAACGAAAAAGAGGCAAGGCAACCAGCCTCACACCCCGCCAAGTCCTCTGCCTTGTCTGAACCCCCAGCCCTCCAACCCTCCCTTATGATGGCAGCTGACAAAGCTCTGGGAACCCCTCACAAGGCAACCGACAAGGCAACCAGTCGGTCGCCCGGTGAAAGTTGACACTGCACTTTTGCCTAGGGTATGTGTTTGATGATCGCCTCGCCTTGGCGGAGAGGGAGCGATGCTCGTAGTAGATAGGTGCAACGACCCCCCCCCTCTCCGACAGCAGGCGGCCGTGTCTGAGTCAATGTCGCGGATAGGCCCGGTTCTGGAAAGCCGGGACCGTTGATGAGCTTGCCTCGTGTGTCCATGGGTTGCAACATGTGCATCTACACTTTCGCCTTGATTTCATACATCCTGTCATCGGCTGGGCGTATGGGAGACGCGTGCTGACCCAAGCCACCAGGTAGACGAGATATGAATCAGACCTTGCATTATGCTCGACATAGTATAATAATGGCGTCAACCAAGTTTTTTCTCCCTTCCTCTGCTGCACCAGCATCGTCGGGCGTGTCTGCTGACTGGGTCACTGAGCCAGCATAAACCCCCCATGTTGTGGTGACGCAGGCTTGTGAATGGCTGCAGCATCATCGTATTAAGCAGGCAATAGGCATCGGGCGTATGATGGGCGAATTCAGCTCTTGGCTCGGCTCGACTGTCAAGTTGCGATACCAAGATGTGCACTTTCGATGCTAACAGGCAAAGGCAGGGCCGACATGTCTCTCAGTGGACGATCCAAGATTACGGAAAGTCCCTTCCCGACGAACGCCTGCCCTGCCCACGTTGGTAGCTACGTATGCACGGTCCCTCCGTCAACAGGCAGGCAGGAGGCAGGTCCCTTCCTTTGCCTGCTGTCAACAACACCAGCCCCAGTATCAGCACCAGCACAACTCATTCATCATGCCTCCGGCAATTACCTGCATACCCGCTTCTCCCGCCGCTTCTATTTCCGTCGTCAACTGTTCGCCATTGGGCCTTCTTGCTTGACCAGCCGCTGTTGTCTGGGCAATGATATTCGTCCGTCCTATAACGGGCCGTCGTAGACTTCCGATATACCTAGACGGCCATGGTGGCAACCGTCGTGTTTCTCTCTCAGTCGTGACACAACATCAGAGAGAGACATTCAGCAGCATCAACGCCTAATCTTCTCGCTTGGTTGCCCGGCAATGGCATGACAGCTCGTCCGCCAACTCGCCAGCGTTGCCTCGTCGGAGCATCCCTCGTTACGCAGCGCATGGGATCTCCAGTTGATCATCCACCGCCGCGTCAGACTCACCTGCCGAAATGGATATGCACTGCTTCAGCGAAGGATCGTGGTGGGTGGGTGCAATACACGGCAGAAGCTGTCGGAAGTGCCGAGCACTCAATGGGCAGTTCTCGCGGCGGACAGCACCATAGACAGGCCCATCGGTGATACTGTCCGATCGACTCTAATTAGTCTTGAGCAACTCTACCGCGTCTTCGGTATCTTAATCGAGGAGCGCCCGCGCAATCACCTGATGCGAGGCCCGTCCCAATGGGACGTCGCCTCGGCGGGCAACCTGCCCACCACTTCGACCTGCAGAGCATGCGGCTGCTTCGCCGGCCGGGCGTCATGAACCTACATACCTCTCCCCGGCGGCTGTTGCGGCTGGGCGACCGTATCAATCAGGAGGGTGGTAAGAAATTTTGCTGCCGCTGTTGGCCTGGTTGCCTTGTAAGTGGCAGATGCGAACCACACCTCACGCTCGATACCACGGTTCGCTCAAACATGGCGATATACCATTCGTTTGACGTGCAGGAGCTCTGCCGTCTGAACGAGTTGTGTCTGCTGGCGATTGAGGATTGGGTCGAAATAATCAGGCTCTTTACATCTCGTAAAGTAGGAGCATTTGCATGTTAAATAGAAGTCGATTCTCCCTCAATCTCGGACTCGAAAAACAGCATCACTCACAACAACAACCACAACCACAATCCTTCCATCCTTACTATACAAACTGCAATCAGCTGCTCACAAGACCTTCCTAAGCTGAGCTCTACCCCTCACCATATTTGCTTTTCCCTTCAGGAGCTCACCCTCCATCTCAATACTAGTTCACACCAACTCGCAAGATATCGACCGCCTCACTTTCTTGCAAAGGTGGCGAAGCTCCCAGTTGCTGATACATCCTATCCCAACTTGATACTTTCCCAATTCACTTCTGTCTACTTGCTCTACACTTCGAGGCAGATATATCTGCCCTTCGCCGCCTCACCTTTCAACTTCCAAACTTGGCACGAAAATCCACAACTCTGTCGATCAACAATCACAAACCCCTTCAACCATGTCCAGGCATTACCCTGCCGGAGCCATGCCTCACCAAAACGTCCCAGCACCTCCACAGGGTGCCCCCTTGCCCCAGGGAGTCAGGGGCCCTGCTCCCTTCCAGCAGGCCCCGCCTGCTCGTTCCCGCCACTCTTCTGCATCCTATGCTAGCTCCTCGTCAAGCTTTCCGTCAAGCTATCCCATTCCCCCTTCCCCACCCCCAGGCGCAGTCCCTCGGGACCTGCGTCCAAGAGATGGGGTCCCCATCTCAGATCTTCGGCATGAACGCCGCACAGAGGCTGATGCCCGTGAGCTCCTCTCCACATACCATGTCATCCGCCTCGAAAGGGCCCGCAACCCCAACGATGTTGACGCTGAGGGGTATCCCCTCAGGCCTTCATGGGAGAGGGTTCACCAGTTCATCCAGTCAGACTACCCCCAGGAAGAGGCCAGGCGCAGGGTTGCCCAGCTCATGAAGGAGACGAAACCAGTCTATGAGAAGAAGAGATCCAAGGATGTCATTATCCAACGCCAAATCGAGCTTGTTCTGGAAGACTTTGCCAGCCGGGAACTTGATCCTCGCTACCGGTTCACCCTGGCCCAGTTCGAGTCCCAATATCGAAGACTGGATGACCGCTCCGTCGGATCGACTGGCAGACGGAGGAGGAGCCACAGACACCACCATAGCAGAAAGTCCAGAAAGCACTCCAGCAGAAGCAAGTCTCCTCGAAAGGAGAGACAGGCTATCATCATCTACCTCAAGCGGAGTCCCGCTAAGGGAGAGAACGGCTTGAGGATGCTTCAGGAGGAGGACCAGCGGAAGGCGAGGCGTCAGATGCCGCCTGCGCCAACAGTCCATGCCCACCCAGGCGCAGCGGGCTATTCTCCTGTTGCCCCCCCTCCAGCACCGATCTATTCTGCCCCTATTTCTCATCCCTCGTCACCACAAGCTCGGTCTCCTCCTGCTCCTCATAACCCACCTCCAAACCACGCGGTCCCTACAGCTCCAGTCAACCCTGTAGTACCACCCATGAACCCAAACATGAGAGGCCAGCCTCAACCACCAATGCCAGCCAAGCCCGGTATGCGGGAAGGGCTTAGCCGTCCACCATCAAGAGCCCAGCCAAAGCAACCCCAGCCGGACTTTGGCGGAGAGTCCGCTGATGACTCTGATGATGACTCTGACGGAGATGTTCCCATGCCCGCCAAGCAGTTTAATCCAGCGCATCCAACGAACCCTGGCAACATGGCACCAAGAACAGCACCGGCACCACCTCGACCTGGCCCAGGAAACTTCCCAGTCAATCCAAACGCTGCCCCAGGACCCCGAGGACCTCCTCCTAACCTGCCGGCTAACCCAAATGCCGCCCCAGCACCTCGAGGACCTCCAAATATGCCAGTCAACCCAAACGCTGCCCCAGGACCTCGAGGGCCTCCTCCCAACATGCCAGCTAACCCAAACGCTGCCCCGGGACCCCGAGGACCTCCTCCTAACCTGCCGGCTAACCCAAATGCCGCCCCGGGACCTCGAGGACCTCCAAACATGCCAGTCAACCCAAACGCTGCCCCGGGACCTCGAGGTCCTCCCAACATGCCGGCCAATCCGAATGCTGCTGCCGCACCTCGAGGACCTCCATCAGCTGGTCCCAGACCTGGTCCAGTGCCAAACCCTCAAGCTGCTGTTCTTCCGCCCAACGCCCCGGGACGAGCAGCACCGCCAGCACAGGCACCAGGAGTTAACCCGGGGAGGATGGCAAATCCTCAAGCCCGGCCATCACTTGACCCTCACTCAGCTCCCCAGAAGCCAGGTTTTGGCCCACCAGAAATGCGTCCACAGCCAAATGGCCAGGTGAGACTTCAAAAGCCTCCTGTCGGGGCTCAGGTGAACGCCTCTGGTTCCCCGGCAACTGCGGACGACCATATCATTGTTACCACCACCACCGGCGGCAAACGTCGCAAGTCCAAGACGCACGATGAGTCGGATCAGAGCTCCCGGGGCTCTGTAGCATCGGACGTGGGCTTCTCAGCGGATGAGAGCGATGTCACAAAGCCCTCGTCAGTCAGCTCTGATTCGGGTTCACGGCGATATAGCCGAGACCAAAGCTCGACTCGGGCCCGCAAGGATCGACATGAAGATGTTAGAGATTCTCGTCGCAGCAAGCGTGCGTCAGATGAAGAACGTCCTTCTCGACACGCCTCTCATCCACGTGCCCGTTTCGCCTCGCCTTCACATCGTGGAGAGTCCTCACACCGCCGCAGGGAGTCACCGGAGCGCCGTGGAGAGTCGTCATACCATCGCAGGGACTCACCACTCCGCCACAGAGAGTCCTCTCATCGACCTAGGGAGTCGTCTCCCCGGCCAAGAGAGGAAAGCAGGTCGCCTAGACGCGACTATCTCAGAGATGACGAGGAACGGGCCCCGCGGAGAAGAGAGAGCGTGCTGTCTCCTCGAGTTATCCAGCGGAATCCCGCGCCACGCCTTGTCTCTGTCCCTGAGGCAAAAAGAGAGATCTACGCGGACCATGATAATTCCCGCCTGGAGAATCGCCTGGAAAGGGCACGACGAGAGGATGACTTCCGTGAGCGAGAGATCCGCAGGGACAACGACCGCCTTAGGGATCTCGGAGACAGAGGTTTCCGACATCGCCGTGGGCTCAGGTCGAGAATTTTTGATCTTCTAGGAGATGATTTCTCGCGCAGCAACCGAGATTCCCGCTGGCGAGAGGGCGATGCCAGAGAGTACATGCGACGAAGCGCCGACTTTGATCGACTCCGCCCTCTTCGGGATAGGGAAGTTTTTAGAAGGGATTGACAAGGAAACAAAATGAGATGGGCAATGCAGATTTTCGAGGAGATTCTATCATGGCAGCTGTCATGGAACAAATCGTGCTTTCTTTTTCTTTTCTTCTTTTGTCAGATGCAGAGTGGAAGCGAGCCTTGGGATGATTACAATGTGGAGGAGTTTGGGTCTGATTTCAACGGGATAAGGGAAGGAGAGGGACAAAATGACTGCCCACAAGATCAAGATGAACAATAGTTAGTTACCTAGAGGCGCTTGACGAATTATGACCACTTTTGCAAAGAATGGATGTCATCAATGGATGTCACCCCTGATCTCAACTGCCGTGATAATCGTCGTGTCAAACAGGCAGCAATTGTGGGGGCGAATCTTGCACGTGACTAAGCGACATCAGCTTCATGAGGGGCTGCAGCATGTCGCGCCTGGAACGCGTCAAAATGCAGACCTGGGCCAGTCGTTGCACCGACTTTAAGAGCACCGACGCGTCCTGCATCACGCCGGCCGAAATATGCCAATTTTGAAGCTCTGCACTTGATGGCCGCCTTGTTCATCTGAGGCTCTAGTGCAAGCTTGTTCATTTCATCCTGGGCTTCGCCCTGTTCTTTCCTTCTCTTCCATTTGTTGCATCCCTTCTTCCACCCCATCTCCTCTCTTCCCCAGGTTGATTTATCACCGAGCGCAATTTCCAGTCCCTGCTCAGTTTATGACGGTGGGCATCACTGGACTGCCCATACGATCCTCGCCGGCACGTGGCTCTCTTCTCCTCCAAGCTGTGCAGCAGCTGGCTCATGTTCACACCTCCCGCCCTTCATCCTCTCCCGCCTTCGAATCTATGTTAGCTAGAGCCAAAAACGAGTACGAGGCCAACGGCCCTCCCCAGAGGAGCCAACCGGCCAAGTCGTTCTTCCCCCAAAGCAGCCCTACTACGCACAATGGCGACATTCGCCAGCAACTCAAGAAGCCAAACGCTGCCGCTGTGTCGGCGAGGACCGCCCAACCTTTTCCGAAGCCTCTTGATAGTCGATCCACCAACATGAACCAGCCTACGGTGACCAGACTGGCGGCCGGTGCTGCCGGAGGCTCATTGGCCTCGCTGTACGGAGCATCGAACTCGTTCCAGCAGGATCCCGACGTTATCGATCTGACCGAGACGGATGTCGTGGCCAACTCCAAAGCAGGCGTCTTCTTCTGCGAGAACGACTTTAGCGACGATGAAGACCTAGATCTGGACTTCAAAGCCCCCTCAGCATTGCCGATGCTCCCAGCAGCAACTCCCTCCAAACGTTCCAACGAGAACATGCCCCCTCCACCAACATCACAGACTTCGAAGCCTTTCGACTGGTCCTCGTCTCCCGTATCTCACTTTCTGCCGCCGCCTCGGACCACCTCTGTGACCTCTACCACAACGGACAGATCCCTAAAACGCGAGTCGTCTGGTGATAAGGACTCGGTGGACCTGCCTGCTCTGAAGAAGGCTAAGAAGAGAGTCCTCCCATCGAACTTCAAACGGGAAGAACCCGAGGAGGATGAAGAGAACCACGCTGTTGCCAAGACTCCAGCAAACAAACGGAAAGAGTTTTGGAATCCTACTGCTAGTGCTGTCAAGGAACAGAAGAAACAGTTCCGAAATCAACGACAGCAGGAACAGCCTACAGCAAACAACGATTTGTCCACGGACGAAATTCAGGAAATAACCACCTCTCATTCCAAGGGCAACTTTGCCATTTCTCTCAGTGAGGAACAGAGACACGTGTTGGATCTCGTTGTCAACAATAACCAGAGCGTCTTCTTCACTGGTGCTGCCGGAACAGGAAAGTCTGTGCTGATGAGGGCCATCATCACTGAACTCAAGAAGAAGCATGCCAAAGACCCCGAGCGAGTCGCCGTTACTGCCTCAACCGGACTTGCCGCGTGTAATATTGGTGGTATCACGCTCCACAGCTTCTCAGGCATTGGTCTTGGAAAGGAAGACGTTCCGACGTTGGTCAAGAAGATCCGACGGAACCAAAAGGCCAAGAATCGCTGGTTGAGAACGAAATGCCTCATCATTGATGAAGTCTCAATGGTGGATGGAGACTTGTTTGACAAGTTGTCTCAGATTGGGAGAACGATCCGTAACAATGGCAGGCCATGGGGCGGCATCCAACTTGTCATCACGGGCGACTTTTTCCAACTTCCACCTGTTCCTGACGGAGGGAAGCGTGAGACAAAGTTCTCCTTTGATGCATCTACCTGGACTACGTCGATTGATCACACTATTGGGCTCACCCAGGTTTTCAGACAGCGAGACCCAAAATTTGCCAATATGCTCAACGAGATGCGTCTGGGCAAAATCAGCGAGGATACGGTACGGGCTTTCAAAGCTTTGTCAAGGCCACTCAACTTCAACGATGGCGTGGGTACTGCAGAGTTGTTTTCTACTCGAAATGAAGTTGAGGGGTCCAACGAAAGGCGACTGAGAGAACTCCCTGGTACGGTCCGGCGGTACGACGCCCTGGACGTTGGCAAAGAAGAGATCCGGGACAAGCTGTTGATGAACATGATGGCGCCCAAGAGCATTGATCTGAAGATCAACGCACAGGTGATGCTGATCAAGAACTTGGATGAGTCGCTGGTCAACGGTTCACTAGGCAAGGTCATCGGATTCTCGGATGAGAAGACATTCGACATGACTTCGGTTGACGAATTCGATGACGATGATCCCATGGCTAAGGCCCGAAAGAAGCTGCTCAAGTCATTCAGTCGCGAGCCTGACACAAGCCCGAGCGGGGTGAAGTTCCCGGTTGTGCAGTTCATGGCAACTAACGGTACATCGCGGGTGATTCTCTGCCAGCCTGAAGAGTGGAAGGTCGAGCTACCAAATGGAGAGGTGCAGGCAAAACGCACGCAGCTTCCCCTGATCCTGGCGTGGGCATTGTCAATTCACAAGGCGCAGGGTCAGACCCTGGAGCGAGTCAAGGTCAACCTTGGTCGTGTCTTTGAGAAGGGTCAGGCCTATGTCGCTCTCAGTCGAGCAACAACGCAGGAAGGTCTACAGGTGCTGGGTTTCGAAAAGTCCAGGGTTATGGCTCACCCCCGAGTCATCCAATTTTACAATCAGCTGTACAGCGCTGAGGACGCAATTGGGAGGAAGCCACAGTCTGTCGCTGACTTTGTCTCGAACCGAATTGGGGCCGCACCCCCAAAGAAGCCGGCACGGCAAGTGGTGGAGCTGGACGACGAGGAAGAGGCGATGGCGTCGTATGGTTATTGAGCATCGTTTGGCGTATTCAGGTCCTCCCCGCACATGTTGATTTAGTTGCCGAAAACATTGTATGATAGGAAGGGTTCCTTTTCTAATAGAAGCGAGCCATGATGGGATTAGGCGTTAGGCTGCCAGGGCAAGGAGGCAAGGAGATCGTGATAGACGATCAAGCCGACGGCAAGTAGATATCTATCTAATCTCGGAGTATCCGAGCTTCATGAGAAGTCAATATGACGATGAACATTTCAGACTTGGACGGGTAGGGTGTTGAGGGTTGCTTGTCATGTTGAGAAGTTCTAGCTCTACCTACACTTGTTGATGGTTGCTGTTGGTACATGGAGCCTGAGGCAACATAAAAACATGGACAGCAAAGACTTTGATGTATATCATGGGCTTCAGGCGACCCATTGGTTCCGTGGATTTATGGTGGTGAAGGTAACATGTTCTGGATGTTGTCCTCGTGACTGGTATTGATGGTGATGATGGAAGAAAGGGGACTCCAACTAGAGTCACACCGATACCATCAACTTTTTGTCTATGCGTAACAATATCATAAAGCTAGCTAGAGTCGGGTTTATGAGCATTTTCACTAATTCCATCGCATTATCCACGTTGTGTTGGGGACATGGTTCCATACAAGTCATTGTTTCCGAGTTCCTTGGGGCAGTGACGGTTGAGCCGCGCTTATCGATAAGCTCCTAGACTTTTTGTTCATGGGGCAAGCTTGCCAGACAGAGCGTGGGACGTTTGAACCTCACAAACCCCCATCCACAACATCGCAATCCGAAAATCCGATCACCATCCTCACGGGAAAATCCTTCGACGCAGAATTAATACCGTGCAGCCATCGAATATCTCGACTTTTGGACTGGTCTGACATTCTACGGCTCTTCTCGCGACCGGACGCTCAAAGCGTCGACCCTCCTTCCCATCCCCTCGTTGTGCTCTATCCCACGTCCGAGAAACTCGATCCGTCATCCGTCTCTTGGCCGACCATCTCGACCGCTCGCTCGCTTCATCCCCGCCTCAGAGACAGTCCGATTTTCGTTCTCCGAGAGTTACCCAACGTCCCGTCCCCCGAGACCCTAACAAAGCCCACACTGCGCCACCTTGACTTAGCCTTTGTGCCCTGGGTCTGGGAATTTGATGACGCCTAGAGCTTGACCGTCTTCCAATAACACGGTCATCGCATTGGGAAGCAAGGTATCCAGGAACCGACCTCTTGCAACGCACTCCTCCAACATGGCAAACCAATTCATCGGCCTGCACATGCGGGTGGTGCTCCGCGAGCCTGCGGACTGTCAACTCACGGGGACAGTGAGAGATGTCCAGGCGGGCAGCGGCCTCACCTTGACGAATGGTGAGTGAATCATGATTCCTCTACTTCGAAGCATGTACTAACCAGGATTCCAGTATTCGTCACAGGAACCAAGGAATGGCGCCCCCAAATGCACATCGATGCCGCCAATATTGCTGATCTGTCCGAGATCAAGACGGACGATGCGCCTGCTACGAATTCTCCTGCGCCTTCCGAACCTGTCGCCGCGTCTGCCTTTTCGCAACCGCTATCTCAACCTGCCTTTGTCGACCCTGCGATTCTCAGTCTGGCAAAACCACCTACGTCGGCAACACCCTCAGGGTCGGATGGGAAATTCATCATCCTGGAAGATGGAAGACCAGAGCTGCACGCTGTTCAACCCATTGCGACGCTCTCCACACCAGGGAGACCTACTCCTGATCATGACTTGTCCGGCTCAATCAGCAACTTGGCTATCACCGAGCCGGTCCCTGGATTGACCGATGACAAGTCTGTTGGGCCTCGGGATGCCCCATCAACTAAGAAGAAGAACCGGCGCTCTCGTCAGTCTAAGCAAGGAAAGGGTCAGCGCATTGAGGAAGATGGCCAGCTTGTCGATGGCTCGCCCGCTAGTGGCCGAGGCAAGGGTTGGAGGCAGACTCCTATTCTCCAGAGCACGGCGTCCTTCCAGCCATTCAACTCTCTGAAGCGAAACGGCAAGGGGCGAAAGGGGGTTTTCGACAATGGCTGGGCATCTGAGGACGTCACTGAAGAGATGGGCGATTTCGATTTTGAAAACAATTTGGCCAAGTTTGACAAGCGCACCATCTTTGACCAGATGAGAAAGGAGGATCAGATCGACGATGCCAGCCGACTAGTATCCTACAACCGCCGACCAAAGCCCGGAACAGCAGGTGGCAAGAACCTGCATTACACGGAAAATGTTCTTGATATACCATCAACAACTGGCAAGAACGCGGATTTTTGGAACAGCGAAGCGGATGATGGGTTGAATGAGGCAGACAGACTATCAGCGCGGGACATACGGAGCGGCCAGAGCAATCGGAGGGCCGACAGCAAGTCGGGACCTTCGAGGAGATCACAGTCACGCAAGGCAAGTGCCGCTGCACCGCCTGGTGGTATCCCGCTGAGCCGTGTCAACTCCGGCGTACGTTCAAGCCATCTTTCTCGCTTGTCCATCTCCCGACCAGAGTCGCGTAGTACTGACGGCAGGAGACAGCAAGGCCAGCCACCCGGTCTATACCTCGTCCCCTCTCACAGACAACTCGAAACCGTGTCGGCGCTGCAGATGCTGAATCTCGAGAACATTGCCGCGAACGAAGTTGGGCTGTCGGAACAGCTCATGGCAGAGAACGGAGGACGGGGTATTGCCGAGGTGGCCTTCAAGGCACTATCGGATCCTGCCATCAAGGTGCGGTTTGGGCTTGCTGGAGCTAACCCATCTGCCAGTGCCGTGCTGAGCAGCCCGGCCGTTGTGATATTAGCTGGCAACAACAAATCTGGTATCCGAGCGATTGCCGCAGCCAGACATCTGCGAAACAAGAACGTCAATGTGATGGTGTGCCTGGTGGGCATTGAGCGCGAACGGGACTTGCTGGAGGATCTCCGACAGCAGATCCAGCTGTATCGGGCTTTCGGGGGTAAGATCCTCAGCAAGAGCGATCTCTTTGAGCACCTACGAAAGAACGCCTCGTCAGGATCACCAGTGTCAACCGCTCTCATCATCGATGCCCTTCTGGGGTTGACCATTTCATTTGAGGAGCTGCGAACGGGAGACCAAGCCACCGTCTACGAACTGATGGAATGGGCAAATCGCAACGAGGCATTCGTCCTTTCCGTTGACGTGCCGACAGGCATCGACCCTACCACTGGAAAAGTGGCAGTCATCGATGGGAGCCGTCTCTTTGTCAAGCCGCGGTACGTGGTTGCGATGGGTGCACCCAAGCGCGGCTTGCTCGAAGCTGTAACGCCACCAGGCGAGGATGACCCTGAATACCTCAGCAATGCAGCACACGAAGACGAGTGGCGCCTTTTCATTGCCGATATTGGGCTAGGCAGTGCAGTCTGGCGAAAGGCCGGGACTAAGATCCGCCGGGGCATCGACTTTGACGAGAAGTGGGTGCTGGAGATGAAGTATCGGGATGGGCAGCAGGAGGAAACCGACTATGAGGAGGAATAAAGAGTTTGGAAATTAGGCAAGAGGTACCACAATGGACACGAGGGGGCCAGCATGAACAGCATCAGAGGGGAAGCGGAGGTTATTGGTTTTTGTGTTTTTGCATGACTAAAAGGACGAACGTTTGGCGTTGGTGGTTTTGGTTCCCAGCACGAGAGGGCTTTTGCTGGGGACATGGTAAATGCATGGATGAGGTTGAGAGATACCAATCAATACCCAGGAGTTTTTATTTTTTATATGTTTCTCTTCTTTCCGGTGCCGTATTTCTGATACTAGTAATGACGCGGACCGGATCTGCAGAGTCAATATTTGACGGATGCACGGCAACGTCGTTTATGCGACGTTGGAGAATGGGACCCGAGAGTCTGGAGAAGCGTTGTGTTGTGCAAAGGCCAAGATCCATCCAATGCGGGACAGACGACAACTAAGCTTTGCCAAGACTTGGGTGTTTGGCCCCCTGCGCAGTCTTGGCGGTGGGAAAGCTTGATTGAATGACGAAGAGGGTTGGTTGTGTGACGTGGAAGAACAAAGGATTCAAGTTCTATGATTATGGACGACTCGACAATTGTACGAGTTCAAGATGGCCTTTGAAGCTATACTCGAGTATCCAACTCGACTGTGGGCTGATGAATGTCAAAAAAGGCTATTCTCGCAATGGATCGCTAGCAACCCACTGACGACATGCCTGTTCGGGCCTGCTCCGACGGTCTAGAAGAATAGAAGAAATGACCAATATTCAGCCTAGGCCTTGATCATTCGTTGGTTGTTTAAAGTTCTTCGGGCGGGCCGGACGAGATTCAGCCAAAAAAGTGAGTTTCACCAGATTGGGCGCCATGTGTGGTGTCATGACGGGCTTGGGTGTCATCTGCGCAGTGGTGAGAGCTGAATTGGGGTCCTGTATGGTAGATCACAAGACAATTAAGCAGATGTTCCTCTAATAATAAGTCCCTGGTATAGAGTTAATGCCCGTCATCTGGAGAATTATGGTTAGGATCAGTCCCTTTGAGCAGAATTTAGCATCGTCGATCCCTTCCCCAGGGTGCACAGTGCGGGTGGCGGAGTGGGTGTGGGGTCGGTGGCTTACCTTTGCTGCGATTTAGGGCGTCCTGCAGGTTTCCACGAGTATCGACTCACGTTTCCCTGCAGGGGGAGATACCTAGGGAGGGAGGGAAAGGACAGCAATAGAGAGGGGATGAAATTCCTACGTTTCTCACAAGATGCCTTCTCTATGCTGGTGATATGATCAGGTCGAGATGGAAAAAAAAGCAATACAACATCCTCCACAAAAAAAAACGAACAACAACCATGCGACCGGGGTTCACACCACTTGTTCCTTTGACGTGATGGATGGCGGGGTTGCACATCCCCAGCCCGACCTAGAGAATGCACACAGTGTGTGTAGGCCTGGACGGCTCCCGACCTCCTGGCTCGTCTAGCTGGTGCATTCCAGCGGTCCATCTTGAACTTTGTCAAGAAACCAAGAGCGTCCTGCGTGGCCGTTGTAGGGCGGGCCGGAAAGCTTGTGCGCACCGCCCAGATGTCGGGTGCAGAAACGGCCAGCAACGGTTGATTTGTGGTATGGCATCGACTTGAACAGAGGGGAATAACACGATCAGGAATGAATGCATCTGACACATCTTGTCCTCTTCAAGAAACCAGTCATCTTCATACTGTACCATGCGTCTCTAGGCTCCATAACACAGTACAGTGCGTCGCTTCGTCCCGTCAAGGTATCCTGACATCCATCCGCCCCCCTCAATGCCCACGGTTGATTGAGAGAGAAGCAGCACGCTGTCGGAGGCTAAAAGCTCGTTTGGAGAAAGGGTGCCCGCCTAATAAAAACCAGCTCGATTCCCCAGTTTTCCCACGAGCTGAGCTTGGACAGTGTCTCATTCTTTACGAGGGAAAAAAAGAGGAAAAAGACACCCGATCACACATCATCTCGGCTTCGAATGTCGTCGAATTTCTTCATTGACGTCGTCCCAAGGCTTCTCTGACCCTTCTAGATCGCCACGCCTCGATCCTTTTTTATCGCGCGAACCAACCAAGGGGTGCGCGATCGACTCCAAAGAAAGCCAAGACTTCTCGGCGCCCAGACTCACAGCCTCCATCCCATCTCATCACTAATTCCATCGCCCCCCCTCCCCACCAGACAGGACAGTGCCAGGAGACGCCAGCCCAGCTTGATTTTTGACTTGTGTCTTTCCGGGTCCCTTGTTCGCGGCACGTTCCACCAAAACCTGGAACCCGACTCACCTAACCATCCTCCCGGCTTCGCACTTTTTGACCCTCTCTCTCAATTCAACGCGCGCCTGTGCTCCCGAGTCGCAAATTCGTCAAGGTCTTGCCGTCGTCGTCGTCAGCTTGTGAGACTTGGCAAGTCTTCTACACTCCGACACCATCGCCTAATAATCCATCCGTCGCGGCCCCCCCGAAGACCCGCGTCTAATTCTCCCGCCCCACGATCCCTCCCAAACCGCGACCGAGAAGAGACTCGTCTGACCCCCCGACCGAAATACCCTCGCGACGAGTCGAATTCGAGTTCCCAAGCGACCACGGATTGGAAAAGCGATCGAAAACACGATTGGCTATTTAGTTATTTTTCCCATGGCGACCGTTTAATCCTCAACATCCAACCGTTTCGCGAATCCGTCGCTCGCGGCTGGCCGTTCCGCTGCGTGTTGCCCCCTTTGATAACCGGCCAGCCGCAACCATGGACGCCAGCCAGCTGGTCTCTGCGACCATCACGGCGCTGCCGGCGCTGTGCACGACGACTCTATTACCCGCCGCCGGCGTCATGACATTGGGGCCCCAGGGCGTCCCCGTCCCCTTGATCGAGCCCGCCGTCTTCCAGGTTCCGTGTCCGGCTGCGGATCTCGTCCCCCGGGTCGCCGTCGAGGTTTCGGGCGACGACAGCAGCCTCACTCAGCACGAGGCATCCGAGAGCAGCCCCAAGTTTTCCGATTTCCGCGATCCCTTTTACGCCTCAACTTTTCCGATATGTTACGCCCTCGCCGCGACAACCGTCACGGCTTACATGCTTGTCATTATGCTCTTCGTCACCCCTCGCTCCTTTCTCGACGGAGGCATTGTCTACCTCGGCCGGCGATCCGGCTTCACTCATAGCTCATCCAGCAGTGTCAGCATTGGTGGCCGTCCCTGGCTGCAAAAGGTGGCCGCCCTGACTGTTGCTATTTCACTTACCATCGCCACTGCCGACACATTCCAGGTGGCTCAGAATCAGTATACGTGGGGGATCCAGAATGCGAAGCAGTTGCAGGACGAGGTCATGAACAGCGTGGAGCTCAAGGTTATCCGTCTCGTCTCGGACACGTTTCTCTGGCTTGCTCAAGTGCAGACCTTGATCCGGCTCTTTCCCCGCCAGCGAGAAAAGATCATCATCAAATGGGTTGCTTTTGCGCTCATCACCCTTGATGTCATTTTCAGCGCAATCACCAGCTTTCAGTACTCGGACAACGGCATCAACACCAACGTCCGACCCAAGAACTTTGTACATCCCGTCCCCGCCCTCAGCTATCTCTTCCAGCTGTCACTGGGACTCTTATACGCGGCGTGGGTTGTCTACTTTGCGCTCATGAAGAAGCGCTACGCATTCTACCACCCCTTCATGAAGAACATCACCCTCGTCGCCATCATTTCGATCACGTCGATTCTGATCCCCGTCGTCTTCTTCATTCTCGACATTTCACAACCCGAGTTTACTGGATGGGGAGATTATGTGAGATGGGTTGGCGCAGCAGCCGCCAGTGTGGTTGTATGGGAATGGGTGGAAAGAATTGAGGCTTTGGAGCGGGAGGAGAAGAAGGATGGTATTCTCGGCCGGGAAGTGTTCGATGGCGACGACACGCTCGAGATCAATGCGGCAGAATTTCCATGGCTTCGAAATCGAAAGGCAAGAAAGGGAGGAGGAGGAGGAGGAGGAGGCGGTGGTAACGGTGGTGGTGGTGGAGGTGGAGGGCAAGCATCTTCAGGTGCAACCAATGGATGGACCAACGTTTCCGCCATTACCAGCCGATATCGTGGGCAGGATAACGAGGGTGCTCAGGAGACTACGGAGCAGTCAGGACAGAGGAGCATGGGTAACATCCTACGGCCTGCGATCTGGCCAACCCGTCCAGCACCAGCAGTCACCCCCATCAGCCGAACCGACACAGCCAGCGCGGCGAGTACAGTTTATGCCGTACGATATCCGCCATCGTCCGAGGCGACGACACGAACACCTGAACCTCTACCACAACAAAGTATGGTGGATCTGAGCCGACAAAACAGCTTCCCTCAGAGTCATCAGACAAGCGATGAGCCTAGCCCTCCCAGTCAGGCCCCAGCCTCGGTGCAGAATGGCCATGTCGTCTCGCCTGCAGCCCGTCAATCGATAGATCTGGAGGCCAACACACCGAATACTCCGACTCATGGTGGCTGGCGGAATCTCACATTTGCCAGCCCGATTTTCCATCGTTCAAGCGAGGATCCACCACGGGAGGTTGCGCAGCACGCACAGCACACGCAACAGATGGCAGAGCCCGAGCGCGAGGGAAGGACAAACGTACCAAGCCGGTGGGACCTACGGGCACGTTTGGAGGACTTTGCGGCGAATCAAGCAGAGAAGCTACGGGATCGAGTGCGGTCAGCGCCCAACACGGAGAGCCTTCCCGTAACGGTGATTCCAGCACCTCCACGAAGAGGGGCCGCTCTCCAGCAGGTTCTCGAAGAGGAGGAGCTAAACACAGCGGAGCAACAGTCGAGCAGCAGAGAAGGACTTACGAACAATAGCGGCAGCAACAGCAACAGCAACAGCCACAGCAGCATGTCTCGAGAAGCATCAGGAGAAGTGACACAGCTGGACAGGAGTCGAAGCACGCTGTCGGGAAGCCAACAAGGCGAGGTTCCGATCCCAGCTAGCAATCCGCCGCTATGGCGAGGCGTGCAGCCGAGGGTGATGTACGAGGATGACTACTACTTCTCTGGCGACGACGACTCGGTGTCAGAGAGGTCATCACTGGATCGCCGGCGACAAGATTTGGACTCGCCTGGCCCACAGCGAGCGGCTTGAGCGAAGCATTTTGTGTCATTACTATTGCATCTAGCGAGGCGTTGTTGGTATGGCTGGCAGTAGACCGGTCGGCTTGTTTGGTTTGGGAGCATTTGCGTGTGAGAGATACCCAGAGGGCGGCTACATCATGATGCCTTTTTATTATGTTACATACGGGATGGAGGAGATGGCCGTGGTTGCTGTCTTGATTCATATATGAGAGGTTAATATGGCATGTAAAACATGGCATACGGCGTTATGGAATCCTCAGAGAAAGGAATGTGTATATATCTGCAGAGATGGCCTCGAATGTGTGAGTAGGCCATGATATATTGCAGTCGTCAATATCATCAGCATGATACATGTTTACGCATTTGTGGTCTGATAGTGATGAAAGCCATTTATTTCACTTCAGGATGTGGGGGGAACATTGACCACAGAGCGGTCCAGGGCTTCAACGGGGATGGCAGTGTTCAAGATATCAAGACATGATTATCACTGTATGTGGGAAGCATGGGTTTGTTGTCAGTCAGTCGACATGATGACATGAGACGTGTGCTGTATGTCAGCTCGCTCTGCTGTGCTTACTTTCTATCCGCGGAGGTGGAAGTGGAAGTGGATTGAAAGATGACAGAATAATCCAGCCACACTTCCTAATTCGTAGGCTTCAACGACGAGTCTCGGCATGACGTCTTTGTACATTGGCTGCATGGGTTCTCCCGAACGCACATGTCATCTGCGGCCAAGGACACGGCCACGAGTATCCGGCAGGTCCGGAGAGCAGAGAAGAGAAAGGCGAAGAAAAAAACACCAAGGAAAAAGACAAATGGCAGGGGGAGGTAGTCAAAAGGGGAAAGAAAATGGTGCATTCACATGCTCTCTTTTTCGCTGGGGAGATTAAACTTGATTTTCTTTGGAGGACGGGAGGGCCATGTGACCCCACAGATCGACCTCTGGTCCAGAGCGACAGGGGGGAGGAGGATGGATGAATCGCTCGACATTTTTGACACTCAAACGTTTGCATTGAAGGGGGACTTGGGTTTGATGGTGGGAGCCGAGATGAGTACGAAAATTGGAAAACATTGTTCTCCATCTCCCGGGCCCCGCGGAGCACCGGTTGGCACTTGTTTGACTGTCTATCCCCTGAGTGAGATAGAGGTAGGCCCTGGCGGCGGTGGCCTCGGCATTAGGAACGCTAATGACTGGACCCTGAATGATCCAACGACAGGTCGTCCGGGTCAATCTCAATTTATTAGAGTCCCACTGAGTGTTGGTTTCATTGGGAAGGCGTTCCGAAACCGACGGAGTAATAGTACAGCGAGCATCCGCTGGGTATACCCTCACCAGGGCCAAAGACGGAGTCTCGAAAACGCCCGTACCCGATGGTCCGTGGCTTCCAAACAACCCAATCGAGCAACGACATCATTCATCAGCGTCAAGCCCATCAAGAAAAAGTTCGGCTCGAACCCTGTCGCCAACGCTTTCCTTTCCCTGTGCATCTACATCCAGAACGCCCACCGACTCTGGTTGGCCAATCAGCTGCGCTGCCGTGTACCTGCTGCCCGCCTCGGCTTACCCACCCAATCCCTCTCTCCCCCTCGCATCTCCCTCCCTCTAATACAAACCGTCGCGACATCCCATCCCATCCCATCCGCTCTCCCGCACAACCCGGGCTCTCTCTTGCATCTTCCTCCTCTCCACCAGACAAAGGGTCACGGCAATTCCACGCCTGCGACTCCTTTTTTGAACGACTCTTGCTTCTTGTCCGTTGCTCCTGAGCCCATCAGCAAGCAAGTCTTGGCATCCATCTTTCAGTACACGCGACAAACTCCACCTTGGCGACACTAATAAGAGGAGCGGGAGGTGGAAAAAAAAATAGGGGCGCATAGGAGGGAACCACAACTCCCCTTGTTTTTTAGGGAGCCGGAACCCCAGAAAAAGTCAAGATTCAACTCTTCAGCAAAGAAATACATGACGGAGCAAGACACATCATCAACGACGGCGACAACCACGACACAGCCAGCCATGTCAGGCTCAGAACCCTTCCCCCTGCTGAACACGGCAAACGACCAGCTGCACCAGCGTCGCTTCGCTCCCAGCAGCAGCAGCTCCGTCAGCAACACCACAGCCACCGAAGCATCCATCAGCGACGCGCGGAGGCGGCGCAAGAGCAGTGCCCTCGGAGGTGAGATCCGCGGCGACACGGGTGCCCCGGCATTGGCCTCGAGTCGCGCCAGTCTCGATGCCGTCGACAAGAGCAGCCAGGTGAGCCTTTCAAACCTTGCAA
This sequence comes from Fusarium protoensiforme, assembly GCA_011320165.1. Taxonomy (NCBI): domain Eukaryota; kingdom Fungi; phylum Ascomycota; class Sordariomycetes; order Hypocreales; family Nectriaceae; genus Fusarium; species Fusarium protoensiforme. Next base: position 20,285 of record JAANQP010000401.1, on the reverse strand, counting down.
TTGACTTTGTCGCAAACATCTCGGTATATCCATACTAACATGCAGCTTCAGTCCGGCCACAAGCGACTCTCTAAGCGCCGCCGTGCTCGCGGTCTCCTTGCTCGAGCTCGCCAGACCATGATCAAGCACACCTTCGTCCTCCCGGCTGTTCTCACCCTGTGCTTCCTCGCCGGATACGCCATCAACCCTACCGAGTCCAACCCTATCCACCACTTCATCTTCCTCTCGTACAAGCTGCCTCAGGATGACCCCAACGTCCCCGCCCAGTATGGAAAGGGTCGCTGGGATCTCGCTTTTGTCGCCTTCTACACCATCGTCCTGTCCTTCACCCGCGAGTTCATCATGCAGGAGCTCCTCTCGCCGCTCGCTCGCTGGTACAACCTCAGCCGTGGCAAGAAGGCCCGTTTCATGGAGCAGGTGTACACAGCCATCTACTTTGGCGTCCTGGGCCCCTTTGGCCTCTGGGTCATGAGCCATACTCCCGTGTGGTACTTCAACACCCGCGGCATGTACGAGGGGTTCCCCCACCAGACCCATCTGGCTCCTGTCAAGTTCTACTACCTCTTCGAGGCTGCCTACTGGGCTCAGCAGGCCATTGTCCTCGTCCTGGGCATGGAGAAGCCTCGCAAGGATTTCAAGGAGCTTGTCGGTCACCACATTGTCACTCTAGGACTCATCGGCCTCAGCTACCGCTTCCACTTCACTTACATTGGCTTGGCCGTCTATGTCACTCATGACATTAGCGACTTCTTCCTGGCCACCTCCAAGACGCTCAACTACATCGACTCTCCCTTGGTGGGCCCTTACTTTGGCGTCTTCATGGTGGCTTGGATCTACCTCCGCCACTACCTCAACCTCAAGATCATCTGGTCTCTGCTGACCGAGTTCGAGACTATCGGTCCCTTTGAGTTGAACTGGGAGACGCAGCAGTACAAGTGCCGACTGAGCCAGGTCATCACCGCCACTCTGCTCTCTTCCCTTCAGGCCCTCAACCTCTTCTGGCTGTTCTGCATCGTTCGCATTGCCTGGCGCTTCGTCATCCAGAACCAGCTCGAGGACGACCGATCCGAGGATGAGGATGATGGTGAGGAGGAAGATGTGCCTGCCCCGGCCCCCAAGGCCAACGGTCATACAAATGGCCACGCCAACGGTCACGCCAACGGCCATGCTAACGGTCATGTCAACGGTCATGCCAACGGCAAGGCCGTTTCGAATGGCAACGCAAAGCACTAGAGACAACTCGACACATCTCGACGATGCGTCGGGGTATTGTGAGAGGGAAACTGCTGAGAAGTGGCACCCCCTTATTTTTGAATGAAAAGAAGAGGCAAAAGAAACAAGAAGGAATGGAATGGGTGGACGAGACGAATTAATGGATCAGCATCATGTTATGACCACCAACAGCGAAGAGGGCCAACGAGAACGGGGCCATGGTTGCATTTCTTCCCTTTAATGTTTGTTGGACAGCATCGGGGACAGGACAGGACTGGGATGGGGTAATGAATGGAGTTCGACTTGGAGCGGTTGGACTTCCACACTCGCTTTTGTATCAAGCATGCCGGCGTTCCGGGGGACACCGGGAGGCCCGGACTAATCAAGGAGTGCGTTGCCGTGTGATGCGGTGCGGTGCGGCACGGCACGGTCTGACGCGAGGCCGGCTCGGGCAAGTCGGCTCGTGAGGTCATGTCCAAGAGATTATGGGCAAGACAGCAAGGGGTTTGTCTCGAGATGTACTTGGAAAGGATCAAACTCATCCGGGACGTCTCGAAGAGCAAAAGAACTTGACCTGGTCATCAGGGGGGGAGCAACTTGCCCCCCTCTTATACACGCCAGCAGCCTCATGATATGACCTGCATGCAGCAAGCAAGCAACGCACGACACCATGTCCCTCGGGCCATGTATCTTTTTTCACACCTATATCTTCATGTACCATGATACTTGCTTGCTTGGCACCATCTGTACGAACACTTTAATAATAACACTACCTTTACGCTCGCTACTTGACTAGATCTGCTCCACATGACAATCACATACATAGACACACACCTATCTATCATGCTGCATATACCGACCATCAAGTTCCGAGACAGACGCAGTACGCGTCAACACGTTTATATATATCTACCCCCAGTTTTTCCTCCATCTTTCTATTTATTCACACTCGATGACAGTCGTTGGGTACGCCTCTGACCGTCATGTGGAGATGTAGACGCTCACCCACAAGTCAGACTGGAAGCACGCGTAAGCCGATACGAGGACCGTCTCCCCATATATCTTGTATCCAACTACTACCACTGTACCTAGAATATGCATCTCATCATAGCTTTTATTTATTTCTCACTTACTCATCCCCGATGACTTTACTCTATCCACCAAGTTTAAAAAATTAAAAATAAAAAGACTGGCTTCTGCACACGCCCCCCCTCTATATGCAGTAAAGAGGCTAAAAAAAAAACAAGTCCGTTCTGGATACCGGCAGAATAGTATACATGTCTAGTTCCGGCCAAATAAATCTGCAAGCCTTTTTTTTACACATCCATCATGCAACATGAGCAAGTCGGGAGAAAGGAAACATGAGTACTCCGTAGCGGCGGCATTAACGCATCCCACCGCCGGAGAAGATGCCCAGGTTTATAGAAATGCCCGGCGTCTCGCTTCTACAGAAGTACAAAGATACCTTCTCAACCCAGGTTTATGTAGTATCCAAAGAGAGAGATTTCCACAAAAGAATGACACTTTTTTTGCTTCCTAGATCCCCCCATCATGCATGTAACCCACCACCCCCCTTTCCTACTCCGACGTACCGCAATAACCTCCATAGGCAATGGCGTCAATGGAAATCCCTTTTCAGGGGTTAGACGGTGTGAAGGTGGTCCCTCCCCCCTGGACCATGGGTCCGCACGTCCGTCGCCCCCTTCTTCGTGGAGCCCGGCATCCGGGGTGGCGGGTCTGGTGGTGGTGGAGAAAAGACGGACTGCACAGCCTCAGTCAACAAGGAGCAACAACAGGAACAGGAGCTTTCCAAGGATGTTTACCATGGCCATAATCATACAGACCGGGACCCCCGTCATCCTCAAGCATGTGTCAACTTGTTGTTGACGGTGAGAATGTCACTCTCTCTCTGAGAGACATTGGGCATCCACCACCATCCACATCCACATCTTATGCATCGTCAACTTGGATTCATTCATTGCTCGCTTGCTTCCTATGCTAGGTATATCCTCTGCCATGCCATGCCATGCCATGCATTAAATTAACCACTGGTTCCTTGAGCATTGGTTCCTTATCCTCCTCCCTGATGAATCAATGTTCGTCTCCTGACGACAACATCAGAACCGTTCAAGAGTGGAAATGAAACACCCATTTTGTTTTTCTCTTCGTCCCAAAAAGCAGAATCCTCGGTCGCCTGTCGTTTGAACAAGAAAAAAGCAAATCGTTCCATCGCCATTTCCTCCCGCACGAGCGGTCTTGCTGTCTAAGAGGCCTAAAAGCCTCCTTCTTGGAGACCTACTGTAACATCCATCCTTCCACCATCCTCCCTCCCTTGGACCTACTTCTCCAGACTAAGAAGTGTGTCACTCCATGTTGTGTCGAGCGCGCCGAACCCGTCGTCGCTCAAAGAGAAAATGCTCATCATCCCATACGTCCCTTCCATTCACTCCCTTCCTTGTGGCCCAGTTGAAGCTGCAGCCATCCCGAACCCGAAGCAAATCATCATGACCATAAACGCCTATACCCCTTACCAAATATTATTGTGCCTCAAGGCACACAACAACAGAGTAGCCATATTCCATCGCATTATCCCTCCATGGTGTTTCCTCGTTTGTGGCATTGAAAATGTCCACTCGCGAATTTGCTTCTTTTCGAAGAACTCATCGCCACATTATTAGCCGGGCTACGGTGGCCCGCACTCATTAAACAGTAGAAAGAAAAACTCCTCAACTCCGATCCGATGCAGTCTTAATGCCGAACGGAAACTTCGTAGACGTGGATCGTGTCAGTTCATAAACCGAGTAGAAATGTTGGTGGTGGAGGCGCGTCATGATCAAAAGGATGAGTGATAAGAATGCCGCTGCGAGGGTGTGAGTGCCCCAGGTGTCAACTAGTATCGTGGCCAACTCTCCCACAATGGAGGGGCCTACACCAAGAGACCTTGCAGTGCCTGATGTTTGGTATGGTTTGGAAGCAATCGAGTTGCTTCACTTTCTCTCTCGCTCTCTCGAGTGCTCGCTGTGGCTCGACTCAGCATCCGAGGACGAAGATGACGACGTGTGTGTCTCGTCACCGTGGTCCTTGGAGCCATTGCCCGACAAGCTTCCAGGGGATCCGAGACTGTTATAGCCGTCAATGGATCCATCCGGCTTCTTCTTGAGACCCATCTTGGCCTTACGGACGGCTTTCGCAGCCTTCAGTTGGGCTTCGCGGGCAACATTCAGAGCACGCTCTGCTCGGATCTGCTTTTCCCACATCGAAGCATAACGGCCCTTAGCCAGAAGAAGTTCGTCGTGAGTGCCGCGCTCGACAATGGCTCCAGAGTTCAAGACGATGATCTGGTCCGCATGCGTAATGGTCGACAGTCGGTGTCTACAGTAAGGTTAGCAAAGAGTCCAATTCGCCATGTCAGTGGTGAAACATACGCAATGATGAGCAAGGTGCGGCCCTGCCCAATATTCCACACATTATCCTGAATCTCCTGCTCGGTGTGAGAGTCCAGCGCCGACGTGGCCTCGTCCAACATGATGATGCGAGGGTCCTTGAGAATGGTCCGCGCGATGGCAACCCGCTGCTTCTCGCCGCCGCTCAGGCGGAGGCCCCGCTCGCCAACCTGCGTGTCGTATTGGTCGGGGAAGGACATGATGCGGTCATGGATGCTGGCGGCACGGCAAGCGGCATACACTTCTTCCTTAGTAGCCGAGGGCCTGGCGTACTTGAGGTTGTACATCAACGTCTCGTTGAAGAGAGTCGTGTCCTGGGGAACAACGCCAATCTTCTCTCTGACTGAGTCAATTGTCAGATCCTTGACGTTCCTGCCGTCCAGCTCAATGGAGCCCTCGTCGCAGTCGTAATAGCGGAACATGTGGCGAAACAGGGTCGACTTGCCACCGCCCGACTCGCCCACAAAGGCGGTCGTGGTACCCGGCAGACATTCGAAAGAGATGTTGCGTAGCGCCGGCTTCCGTCGGTCGTACGAGAAGCTGACGTTGTTCCACCGAACGTGTCCCTGAAAGTCTTTACCCAGTGGGACTGCATGGGGCGTGTCCACCACAGTCGGTTGGATCTTGAAAAGCTCCAGAAGTCTCTCGCCCGAGATCATTGCTTGCTGCACCGTCCGATAGAAGGTGCCGAAGAAGTTGAGGGGTCCTTGAAGCTGAGCCAGGTACGAGACGACCATGAACCAGTCACCCGTCGTACGGAGACCCATCGCAACCTGCCAGCCGCAGACCAATGCAACAATGATCCTACCCAAATTGAAGACCACGGTCTGGCAGATGTTCATCAACATCATCCCCATCTGCACCTTGGCCTCGGCGTTCTGGAAAACGCCAACCTTGTCCTGGTATCGTCTAGACTCGAAGTCTTCGGCGTTAAAGTATTTGACCGTTTCGTAGCTAGAGATTGAGTCATTCTTCACTGCTTCCTCCTCACGATCAGCATTCGTCATTTCGCGACGCTGGTCCGCTCGGGTCGAGGCCATCTTGATGGTCATGTAGAGATACCAGCAGGTATCAACTAGGTTGATCTCAGCGTACAGCGGCCCGTACCAGATGTAGAACACGGAGATGGCGAGGAAAAGGTCGACGAGCATCGGGAACACCTGGAATGTCACCTGTTCCAGAAACTGGTTGATCGAGGCGCCCTTGTTAAGCGCAGACAGCACCTCTCCAGTACGCTTGGAAAGATGGAAGTCGAGACTGAGAGAGTGAACGTGGTTAAAGGCCGCTGTCGTCAGTCCTCGGTAAGAGTATTGCGAAACGGGGATCCAGAGAATGGATCGCGCCGACCCCAAGAGTCCCGACTGGCCTTGCAGGATCCACAGAAGCCCGAGGATTACAAAGTCCTTGAGTGGGAAGTTATCCATGGTAAGTCGTTCGCCATCTGCGACCAACTTGATTACCTCCTCAAGAGAATTGACCACTTGCTTCACTTGCATTGGCACTGCGACGTTGACCAAGCGTTGTAGCATGACCAAGATGAAGCAGATGAGAACGTTGATCTGAAGCTTGGCTGAATCCTTGGGCCAGAGATAGGGGAAGAAGAGGGAGTACCCCTTAAGATACTCCCACCACGTCTTGTGTGGGAGCTTCTCAGGCCGATAGAAGGCGGTCGATTCGTCCTTTCTAGAGTAACCAGCCGATCTGTGGGCGTTCGAGATGGTTCTACCACGCGAGCGACGGCCATTAGCCTCTCGACCGTTGGGCTCTCGGCCATTAGCCGCCTGGCCATTAGCCGGTTGGCCATTTGTGGTGTCGTACGACCTGCGGTGCCCATTAAGCAGCGGGGTTGACTCGGCAGAACGTCCTTCTTCTGTCTTCTTGTCCTCGCTGCGGACCTTTCGAATCCAGGCCAGGCTAAATACCCCGATGAGTGCCAGAAGGTGTAGGATTCGAAGAAAGTAGAAGACGAGGTCAATCTTGGTCCAGTAGTCGACACAGTTCCCATCCTTTTCCGAATCCTTATTTCGAACTGATCGGAAGAAGTGGCAATCGGCGGCTGCAACTGCGGTCGTGGAGAAGAGGATGACCTCACCGATGAAGGCGAGAATCCAGACAATGAAGTGGACGATATTGGGCCCTTTGCGCCAATCAAAGAGCGAGATGAGGATGTAGAGGTGAAAAAACAGGGCGCCGACAACGTGAACCTAGGCGAATTGGGTCAGCTCAGGACACAATGGCATTGTCAAGATGTGTCGAGGGGTCACCTACCACGCTCCATTCGCCAGCCCACGGCAGCCCCTCCTTTGACCAGCGGTAGGGGTCTTCGTACCAGAAAGCATGGGAAAACATGAAAGAGGCGCTTCCAACGTAGCATAGAAACACAATGGCAGCGAGGGAGCGGAAAACGTTCTTCGCGGTGCGGCCGAAGCCGGGGCCAATCTTACGGGCGCCATCGCGGGAGCGCTTCTTCTTGGTGATGGGCAATGGCTTGCCTCCGGGCCCTTTGACGGTGGGCTGGACCAGATCTTCCTGCTTCTTGGCGTTGACGACGCTGTACCAGGCGGCACAGGATATAAAGGCAGTGAGCAGGACGAGAGCGTAGAGGAACTGCGTTTTGCGCAAGATGTAATCCGCGAGCGGGAGGTCTTCGCGGTCAGAACCGCGTAGAGCGGTGGTCGGCATGTCGTCGGCGACAGCCATCATGGCAGTCTAGGATTGCTGGTGAGCGTCGATCGTCAGGTCAAAGAGCGGCAGCCCATATGTGCGCTATTGTGAGGAAGGGACGGAGCAGACGAACAACGAAGACGGCGAAGGGGGAGGGAAGAGAAGGCCTTCACCGCGGACAAAGCATTGCCCCGCCCGTGGCAATTGGCGGGAGAAAGAGGCCGAGAAACGAGTGGTGGTTGGGAGTTGGTGGAAGAGGCACGAGATGTAAATGTTGAAGAGTTGAGTCTCGAGGCTCCAAGTCGAGCGCGGTCTAAGTCCTGGTTTTGCTTCGGACTGAGCAGGTGCCACTCACTCCAGGCCCAGGTGCGTGCAGGTGCAGGCAGGTGCAGGTGCAGGGAAGGTACATAGGATGCCGGGTGCAAGGTGCCGGATGCCAGGTGCCCAGGTGCCAGCAGGGCAGGTGCCAGCCTATGCAAGTTACAGGCAAGCGCGACCCGACAAGTATCGTGCAGCGAGCGACAAGCAGCCGGCCGGTGGTGCTCCCCAGGCAGTCCCCAGTCTCCCGCAGACGCAGCCAGGCGCAGGCGCAGGCGCAGGTGCCAGCATTGGACACTAGGCGGGGCAAGAGCAAGAGCAAGAGCGCAGGCGCCACCACCAGACCAGTAGGACCGCTTGCTCACACAGCAGAACAGCACCCAGCGAGAAGGCAGGTGGCAGGCCTTGCCTGATGGGCAGGAGCGGTCTTTGGGACTTGGTGGGGCAGCTGACTTGGGTCAGTGGCGAAAGCCACCCGAAGGTGCCCTGGTCGTGGTCTTCGTGTCGTTGCTGTACGGAAAAAGAATAGAAAAAACGGGTACGTACCTACCTCGGTGGTCGCAATCCAATAACCACTTCTACCGACCGAACCTTGGCTGTCTGTCGTTCAAGGGTCCAAGGGTCCCGACGATAGGAGCTAGGAAGAAGCGTACTGTAGCGTGTAGCTTTTTCGGTTTGCAGTGCGTCCGGCAACTGGTAGAACCTTGCTGAATGTTTCCGGCGGCGACTGCTGTAGGCTTGATTCGTTTTTTGTAAACAGGCCGAGAATGGGAGAGGACGGGAGGAAGAAAGAAAAAAAAATAAAGCAAGCGTGAGCAGATGAAGAAGAGGTATCAGGTCTTGCCTGTCCTCGAAGTTGGATTGCGCGGGCGCCTCCGGTGGGCGTTGCTGGATCGTTGCTAGATCGTCGGTGGCTCGATCGATAACTCGCTTGTTGTTGCTGGCTTCTGCTCGTGGTGGCACCGGGGAATGGAGAAGAGAGGGGAGCTTGTCATGAAGGAGGCAACCAGTTGATCGTTCCAATGGCCCCGTCTTCTACTCTGACTCTCTTCTTTTCTTCTTGCTCAGTCAGTCGGTTGCTCTCGAGCAGAAACAGCGCCTCTTCTAGGCCCTCTGAGCCTCCCGGAGTTCTCCTGGAGTGGACACACACACGCCTCAAGCCTGACCTGCACACGCCTCTTTCGCACGCTCCCACACACCTCCTCTGGGCAGCAACTAAGGTGGGGTGGGGCGTTTCTTGTGGTGGAGAAGCTTGAGTGAGGGTCCTTTCTGGGGGGGCGGCTTCTTGGGTCGCACGTCGTCTTTCTTTGGGTCCGCTTTCTGGGTATGTTATGGGTCTCTGCCAGGCCTGATGCTGGTCTTAGCCGGGTTTCTTGGGGCGATGTGAACTCGGGAGCCACGCGAATCAATGCTTGTCTCTGCCTGACAAGACGTCCGTGTTGAGCGTGCGTGTAGGAATCACGATGGAACTGGACAGCAGCAATGACCTCCGAGGGCGCGTGGGCGCGATGACAAATGGCGGTACCTCGGTGCTAGATGCTGGATGCTGGGGAGGAAGAAACGAGTGACAGGTGAAGGGAGAAGAAACGGGGGAGATGATGAAAGAGGAACAGGTGGAACGAGAGGTAAATGGAAGCGCGAGATGAGGAAGGAACTCTGGCGTTTATCGTTTTGGGAAACCGCCTCTTAAGAAAGGAAGGAATCAAGCAAGCAAGCACACTCTACTCTCTTTTAGGCCTGTGCGTGGGTCAAATTCGGCTTCTTGCAACATGGAAGCGCATGTGCGCTCTACTGCTGCTGTGCTTGAGTTGCTTGTGCGTAGATGCCAGACGAACAAGCGCTTGTCGCTGAGTAACGTGTAACCGGTGCAAGGGATGAAGGATGGATGATGGATGGATGGATGTGATGCTTCTGTTCTTTTTAGGGAAACGGGTCCTCCAATCCAACCTAGCAAGGACCGCTTCAGGTGAGGTCGGGGACAGGTTGGCGAACGGCCAGGTTCCCCCAGATGGCAGGTCGAGGCTAATTAACAAACAATGTCGGACCAGACGGGGGATGGGATTCGGATGCCCATTCAGTGCCCATTCAGTACAGTAGACGAGGCAGAGGGAGGGTCCGAAAGGATCAGATCGAACATGGTCATGATGTATGTACCTGGGTACTCGGTCGGTATAGTACCTACATTGCAGCGCACACTCTAATCCCTTACCGGCATCATGATAGCGCACCACCTCAGCCCTGGAGATGCCCAATTTGGACCGAAAAGGAGGTCTCGACACCATCTTCTTGCACCCGCCGCCCCCGGTAAGCTTTCGTTAACTCGTTGCACTGACGGACCGAAGACAAGGGGCGCGTCGATAGTGGTGGCCGGTTCGCGCTGCGCTGGGACAATCAGCAGCTCGGCCGTTGTGTGACACTCAGTCAACCCCCGAGATGCACAACTTGGGACGGTTGGGACTGGGGTAGGCATGGCAGCGTGCAGTCCACATGGCAGAACCAGACTGAGGGAATGAGTAGGGGGGGGGCATCATCATACATGGGATGAAGGCTCTGTTGGAAACTGATGAGGGGGCTGCGCTGATGAGGACACGGCACCATGGTTTTCCATTGATTCGCTTCCTCTTTCCCCAATGATCCAGGCTGCGACACATTGTGTAATTCGTGTAAGTGGTCATGGTGGCTGCCATGGTGGTGAAGGGTGGTGATGGCGATGATGTAAGTGAAGACCACCAGCTCCATGTTCCATGCCTTAGCTCGTCGTGATGGTTGCACAAAGGCCTTGTACCTCTAGCTGCACCTTCAGAGGCTAGTCTGCCCAACAAGCTGTCTGCAGATACCTCCCATCTTCCCATCCCAGTCCTCTAGATCCCCGCGACCTGTCCAGCTAGATCTGAGCTCCAGACTCCTGACGTAGTTTATGTGCCTGCCCTTGATCCCCCTTTCCACAACACCATCTTCACCCGCCGTCGTCATCCGAGTCAAGTCAGATGGGGCCGAGTCAGGAGGTCGTCCGTCGGCCAGCCGCGGGAGCAGGCGCGGGCGCGGGCGCCGACGGCGGACACGGCGGTTCACGCAAAGGCCATCATGGATGTTATTGTTATTTCCGAACCCAGTCCCCTCGAGAAACCGGGGATGGGGGCCGTTCTCTCCGTCAAGGAGACAACCCCAAGCTTTCCGGCAAGCCATGTCACAAACATAGCTAAAGTACATAGGCTGCGACATGCTGCGAGGAGGTCTTGATCTTGCCTTGCTCAGCCGACTAGCTGCTGTGCGTGTATGCAGGTCCCCAGGCGCGAGGAAAGAGACAACTTAGCATCAATTGGCGAATAGGCGTTCATGATGCCGGGCCCGGAGCCGTTAGCCAAACGGCACGGCAGTGCGATGTGCAATGCATGGTGTAGCCACCAAGAGCGCGGAACCAGCGAACGACAGGCGACTAACGGGGATATCTCAAACATCGCGGGTTGTAAGTACCTGCAGAGGGTGCATCGTGCGTGCGTGATTGTCTCTGGCCGCGCGCATTCATTGGAGCTCGCTTCTGCGCATTCATCCCCCTCTTTGAGATCGATCGCGTTGGTGGAGAGAAGAATGCAAGTAGCTGCTGACCCCAGGTGAGGGTGAGGGTGAGGTGAGGTGAGATGAGATGAGATGCCAGGTGAGGTCGAAGCGCAGCCCCCGGTGTACGGCCAAGATTGGCGATGCCCAGTTTTGGAAACCGACAAAGATGGCGGGCAATCATTGACTCGACTGGGCGACATTGCGCTGCTGGGTCTTTCTGAGTTTGCTGGGATCATCCATGAACCCGGAGCTTCTCGATTCCGTCCATCTTTCTTCTGCTCTCCACCTCTCCACCAGGTGTCACCATCTCCAGCAGCATCAGAGGGGGGAGCCAGACTGCCAGAGACGGCCTGACCTCATCTGTGCCTCCACCGTATTGCATCCGGCTCCTCTTGACTCTCCTCCACTGTGGTTCCTCCGCCGACTCCACAGCGACCGCCGCTGCTTCTATTGTTGTCTCGAGGCCTTTAGCCTGACCGTCCTTTCAGACAACTGCCGTGGTGGTCGAGTCGTAATGCGTCACTGCTTCAAGAACCAGCACCGGCTGCTTTCCGATTGTATGTACGTGAACCCCCTTTGGGCTTCAATCACGCTCACTTGCGCACGCTGTCAGTCTTGGCCCGTCCATCTCTGCTGTTGGCTCCTCGACTGCCTCGGTAACTGTGCCGCCATTCCCCTTGAGCAACCGAGAACGGAGTAAATGGCTCTGTATCCGTCTATCGAGACAAGGTTCAACAGGCCGTGGCTGGCTACCTCGGAGCTAGAGAGCATAAGTTTCATTAAGACAAGGTATTTATCCACCGCTTGAGGTTTTTCCCGTCGGCATCCAATATAACAGCATTGGATCGTGGGCCGCGCTAAAGTGCACATGGATGATTTGATCTTCGGTTGCAAATGAAAAGCGAGGGACGTACCGCAACCTTTTCCATAACGAGGGAAAGCCAGCGTCCATCTTCCGGATCTGCAAGGCCTTGCTCAAGCGCCCCGGGGAACAACAACCTGGGCTGTCTCTTCAGCTGTATAACCACGCAACGCTACCCTTTTCCTCGACCATGAGAGGATGAAGCATCATTCACCGCTTGCCCTGGATGCATGAGTCTGCGGCCGGTTGGAGCCCAGCTCCCGAATCGTTGTCGTCCGCCCATTGTCGGTGTCATTGATACACACCCGTGGTCCCTCCAACATGCCTATCCGATTGATGCAAACTCCAGCCGCTGGCGACCAGCCAGAGCATGGGTACATGGGTTCTCTCGTCGTTGACAGGCCAGCCCATCTCAACCAGACATGGTAGCCACGAGAGCGAGCACCGAAGAGGATGGGCTTGTAAGACCTGCAGTCCCCAACGCCAGACCCTTTCTGAGGGCTTCCGATGTGACTCGACCAGGTCTCAGGGATGTCTTGCTTCTTGATGGGATGGGTGCCCCTCATCGAGTGTCCATTATCATCATCCATCCATCTGTGTCCTCGACACCCATGCATCGCGCCGCCAATCCAGCATCTACAAGTCCCATGCCCCCCCCAGCACCGACGACCCTTCACCACCATCACCGGCGCCGCCGCCAGCGGACTGGACTGGTTGCAGCGATGATGGGCTGGATCTCGTACCGCTGCAGAATGGGCTGATGCCCACCCAGCACAAGGAATCGACAAGAGACAGAAAATTGTGGAATGTGGAATGTGGAATGCTGCTCCAATCCAAAGTCCGCGTCACCTGTCCCATCCCAGGTCACGGACGCCGCCAGCCATGAATGGGGATGAACGCTGGATGACTGGCTGGAGCGTGCGTGACCAGGTCAGGCTAGGCCAAGCGGATGGTCTCCAGAGCGTCCTTACTCGCCAGCCAAGGGCTCAAAGAGCCGCTCCGTCACGATCCTAGTGCTTGTTTAGAGAGCCACCACCAAGCGCTGCGTGCAGGTAGTAGAGTACGTACCTGCTGTAGTGCGCAACGGACCGGACGTGCCTAAATTGACACATGCCCCCATCGCCAATTGATCAGTAATAAATGATGTTTTGGACCTGGAAGATGGGGATGCGCTTTCGTGCAAAGGAGATCGAAGGATTCTGATCGGGGATCATGATTGTTTTCCTGACAATGGCTCCACCCCCCAAGACTGGCCCCGGGCGAGTACATGCGGCGTTTGTCTCCAAGGTTGTCTTGTCCAAGGTTGTCAATGCCTTCAAGATCCATCCAGGTCACAGGCAAACAAACCTCCTTGACCAGCTTGCAGCGTTCTAGACGAAGGCTGTGCTCCCCAACATGCGTCCATCCGCGTGGATCATCCAGCCAGAATTCCGAGTGTAGGGCATTCATGCCTTGTGTTTCCCTCCAGGACCTAGAGCTCGGGAAATGGTGGTGGTGTTGGTAATACGTACCGTCCAGCAAGTAAGTAAAGCGAGCGAGGGGCGGTGGGTGGTGTCATCTCTGCAGACTGCATGTGCGCCTAAAGACCAAAGCAAAGACGAGATCCAGGTCCATCCTTTTTGCGCGTCCTTTTCTCAGTCGCCTGCGTCTGCACTCGGTCAGGAACGTGCTGCCCGTGGGATCCTGGAGGATGGAAGCGAGACAAGCTGGTGAGATGAGGCCAGACGAGGCCAGACTGTCTGATGTGAGATGTGAGAGAAGTTGTCTCGCAACAACAATAACAACAACACCTTCGCAGCATGAGCTGGGATGAAACTTGATTCCTGCTGATACGACAGTCAAGGTAAGAAGCATGAAATGATATCCAGCATCTGGGCTGCAGGTCATGTTGGGGATGCTGTTCTTTCGGGCTTCATGCATCAACTTGTGCGACGCGACCAAGGTAACCTTGGTTGGCGCTTATCCAATTGATTCGGATGTCAAACCTAGACATCGTCTGAAGCCGCGCCTTCTTAACGTGTCGCCTCCCGCATTCACATAGTCATTGTTACCAATGCAAAAATGCCATCCGTTGATTTGACCCAGGTCTCCCCTCTTGAGGTGCCTTCCCTGATCGCGATGCTGCCAGCCGCCCTTTCCTGGCAGTTGAGGCCAACAACTCCGGCCTTGCCTTCCAATACCTTCCTTGTTTTCAGTTCCTTCCATGCTCAGAATAGATTCAGGGGAGGGCCATCATCACGGAAGGAGAGAAAGAGGCAACAACGACCGGTGAGTCGTGTCCCTGTCGTACTTGCCAGCATTCCCATGGATGGATGCTTGAGGTTTCTTGTTTGTCTTCCACCTCCCTACATCGAAACCAGTCCAATCCAATCCGCCTCATCCTCACTCACATCCACAGCACAGCACAACGCAGCTCTCCGGAAGCTCCTGTCCGTCCGTGTCCCAGCTTCTCTGTATACTCCCGTCTGTGCCGCGCTGGACAAACCACCAAAGTCCCAAACCGTCGGGGACAAGTCGTCTCGAATCCGGACTCGACGCCTCCCTCCCTCACTCTATGACAAGCTTCAGCGCGCGTTCATCTTGACCCTCAATCCTCGACGCTCCACCCAGCGGCATCAGTAGCTCTGCAGTCCCTTTGCTTATTCGGCGACCCCTTCTTTGTCCTCTTTGTCATATGCTGTCACGTTTGCTCGGTGCATGTCTTTGCTCATTTGCTCCCAGTGCTTCCTCGGCTTGCTCCTCGCATCAGCTGCTTACCTCTTGACTCCAGCTCGAAACATCCATGTTCTCTCTGCTTGATATCTGATCTCTCAGCGGATAAGCCACAATCAGTCAACGCCCCCGGTTCAACCGGTCCGTCCGGTGGGCCTCGATTGCCAAATCACAAGTGATAGGTCGCCTCTCGTCGATCCCGTCCCCTTGCTCATAAGCAAAGACCGTCGGCGACTGCGACACCGATTCGCTTTCAGCGAAGGAGAGAATGACCTATCGACACGAGATGCCGGGCGGCAGTGGTATTGTCTCCAGCCTGGCCCTGGCAGGTCTGGGCTGGGCCTCGAGGACTGAATAGCTAAAGACAGGCTCAACAGCCTCACCCCAGCGTCAATGAGCGCAGTATCCTGTATCTTTCGACAACTTGGCCAGTGGCTTTCTTCTCAGTTCTTCTTTGGCCCCCGATGGCACGAGCCTGGTTTCTCAATGCACTTTCATGCAGGCTTCCTCTACACCATTCGACAGGGCAGCGAGGAAGGGTCACCTTATGTCAAGCGTATGTTCCATTGGGCGAATCTCGACCAAGCAAAACGTCGTTATGCGGCTCGCCATCAGGTCGTGTTTCATGGGTCCACCCGCCTCTATCCACACGACACGACACAGCTTCATGCAAGGTCATGACTTGGACACTTTACAGATTAGAGCGGCGACTCTTGGGTTCAGCTTGCCATCCACTCCCTGCCTGAGGCGAACAGCGCGCAAGCAATCCACAGGTTCTCTGAATAGCTACAGACCTGCCCCGAGACGAACCAACTGGGTGGGTGCCCCTGGTTGTGACTAAGCTCAACCAGAGCTGCCCAGACGTCATTGTACACAGGGCCAATGCAATTGAATGCACTCCAGCTGCGAGGCGACATGCCTTGATTTTCCGGGGAAGCGTGTGTGGCCGCGGTGTCAGAGCTGTCTGTTTGGGTGGATGCGTGGTGGGACGCTGACCGTGGTATTACTTGGCCGGGCATGAGGAGATCCTGGAGACTCCCCACAACATCCCAAACCCCCAAACATTGATCTCTGGACTCGGGTTGATCCCCCACATCAGGAACCCCCATCGAAGATTTCAGCCTCAATCACGCCCAAGGAGAGTTGGAACTAACAAATCACCAGGGCGGATTGTGTGAGACCTGGGACTTGCCGGGTCTCAATAGCGAGCTTAAGCAAACACTGTCGACATGAGCCAACAGCCACGCAGGCTCGACCATAAGATCAACCCGTCTTGGCGAACAGGACTCGTCTCGACTTTCAGCACTGTGGCACAAACTTGCGGAAGCCCACGCGCGGGTCGATCTAGCAAGCCGCCCTGCGAGGCGAGGCGAGACCCTGAACCCTTGTCAGGCAGTATCTACGTCAAGTCCCACGACTTGAAGGCATTGAGTGACGAGGAAGAAGCACGTAGAACTCTTGACGCCCGAGCACCCAAACAGCTACGGCTGCAGCGATGTCTCTTGTTCCACCTCCCTCGGAAGAGATGACACAGCGCCGTTGACCTGACAAAAGCAATGCGGATGGTTGTCGAAGCGGCCACACACTACTCGGCCCATGGAGGCTTAGACCTCTTTATGCATGCTGTCTAACTGGACAATCTACTTTTCTCTCTTCTCTCATTCTATCGGCTAGCTCCTTGGTCTCTCAGGACAAAGCAAATGTCGGGGTCTGCATGCCCAATGTCCCAAGCCTACGGATGTCACCCAGCTCCGTCTTCTGGGCTTGACCATGTCGGGTTGGATGCAAGGCGACTATTCTGATTGCTGATCATCATTGCCACTGTCCCAGTGATGAAGCTCTTCACCGGGGGCTCGCTGTCATTGCCCAGATACCCAAGTTGGGGCGAGCACATGCTGATATGGCCAGTGTTGAGACGTCTCGGTCAACGGGACGGCTGAGGTTGTTTATTGGCTCTGTTCCTCTGTTGCACTAGCTCTCTCCAATCATTGTCGAGCGACGTTGCAAACAAGTGTTGGCGCAATGGGGTACGCGTTCGACTGCTTCTGCTGCAGGGCTGGTAATTGTCATGCTAACATGTCTAAGAGCCAGTATGTGTTGCCACCCTACCGCGCTCATGTCCAGAACCTCGAGTCATGGCCAGGCGAGGTCTTTCACGGCAGCTTGAGTCAGATGCATTCCATCCCTTCAAGCGAGGCCGGGATTCACACAAGTCTCCCCGGAGATGCCTGTCGTCATCAACTTGAGGGAAATATTAGGGAAGACTTTCCTTGTGTGCCTGTTGAACCAGGTACGGTGTGGAGCATCCAAGCGCTCTGCACATCTGTACTCCGTACCGGTCATGGCTGCGAAGGGCCGGTGAGATAGGGACAGGCTATAGGACTCGTCATTGCTTTGTTCCTCACCGCCTATACAAACTTTCGGGCGGGTGCCGGGGGTGTCCGGCGCGGTGCCGAAGGGTGGTGCATCCCCTCTGGCTGAGAATAGTTGGCAGCTCTCCCCGGGTGCCATCTCATCTCGCGGCGGCATAGGCTCATGTGACGGACCAGGACGCACCCGTGCAGCGCGGGGTGGAAGGGCATGTCGAGGGAGGATAACGGCAGAGGGTGCTGTGCTATACGACAACAGGAAGGTCAACGGGGACGGTGAAGAGTGCGGAACTTGGAAACGGTTCCAGCGACGGCTTCTTTGAGTCGGTGTGAAAGAAAACGGCCGAGCAAGTGTCACTTCCGGGTATCCCAGCGGGCCGGGCCGTGAGTTGTAGCGTTGGACGGAGGTTCGCGACCAGCAAACAGGCTTGAACTCGAAACTTGAAGGATTGTTGGTGTGGCCCACATGGGTATGCTTGGTTTGAAGCTCCCGTCTGGACTCTTACGACAGTTGGGCTCGGCAATATTGGCCACAACAGGACGGTGGTTTGCCGAGGTTGTGAGCAGAGAAGTCAGCCCGGTGACCACGTTGTGTTACCACAATGCGCCGAGAATTGATGGAGCGTACGGCTGTGGATGCCTCCGGATGGCATCCGTGGCTGTACTCGTTGGTCGAGGTTAGTTGCGACTTGAAGCTAATGCGATAGCCAACTTAGGAAACCGGGAGGCAATCCCGATGGTCAGGTAGGCGGCGCCCGCGCACTATTACTCCGATGACATGTCATGGCAGCGAATTCCAAGGACGGATGGCTGACTCCGGAGTCAAGCTGCATCGGATTGTAGGGTAAGGGAGCCAGCAGGGGTGGTGATGGATGGCATCTCGTGGTGGCCATCCATCTCTCTCGAGCTGAGCCGTCGTGTCACTAAGCTCTGGTGCTCCGGGTAACCCGGGACGAGCTAGAAGCGGGCTGTATTCAAGCGGCTCTCTTAGCTTTGTCCAGTCTCGAGTTTGCCTCGAGTGGATATGACAAGCTTGGCGATCCATGTGGTTGACATGGACCTGGTATGCTTCAGGGCCGCCGCAGGCTGACACTGTTTGATTACAAGGCGGATCATGAAACCCATGATACATATATGGTCAGGCAAATGCCAGCTAATACATAGAGTCCGAGATACTCAATTGCGCAAGAGCATCCGACTGGGTTGGAGTACACATGCCTGTCGGCGCATCAAGGCACACAACGGCGCCGAGGACTTACAACTCCAGGGCGAGCGGACCCGTGCATCTAAGCTTGCAGCAACAACGTGGAGGCGATCCCAATAGTCGCGGGAAAGAAGTTGCAGACGCGACACTGCACGGGGGTAATTGCATCAACGAAGGAAGTACAGACAAGGTTATGGCTCGTCAGGGTACTGTACCGTGCTGTACACACGAGCTTCATGCACCATGTCCATGGCAGAGCAGCATCAAATACCGCCGGGCCGCGGCGAAGAAACAACGGGACATATCAAAGACGATCCACTCTACCATACATCTACAGGTTATCGGGGCTCGAGCCTCCGGCTCATGGTTCGGGGCTGAACATTGAATGCCAGGCTCGGGTATCATACCCCTTGAAATGACGCATCGTGAGACCACGGGGGACAATAACCAAGCGGCAGCGGCGGGAGTTGGAAATTTGTCTGACCCGAGAGTGGCCACAGCTTTATACCGGGCAGTATGCAGGATAGAACGCATGATGTAGGTATATGCCGGACGGGCTCCAGCACGTTGTTGTGGGAGGCTACATTACATACCCAGAACAGAACTCGACTTGTTCTCTCAACGGCCTGCTAACGAGACAACAGCTTGCAAACCTTGTGGGAGCTGGGCCAAAGGAATGGAACGAAGGATCAA
This sequence comes from Fusarium protoensiforme, assembly GCA_011320165.1. Lineage (NCBI taxonomy): Eukaryota > Fungi > Ascomycota > Sordariomycetes > Hypocreales > Nectriaceae > Fusarium > Fusarium protoensiforme. Next base: position 1,250 of record JAANQP010000401.1, on the reverse strand, counting down.
GTTTGGATCTCTGCTGCGTCCCAAAGTTGGCAAAGTGTCAGATTTGGCGTCGCTGTAGACCCGCATCGTGGGAACCACGGTCTGGGCGAAGAAGAATGGCTGATGGTGTTGTCGGTCAAGGGCATTTCCAATTACCTACCTACACGGGGCATCCATTGGCATGGCATGGCATGGCATGGGAGGGAGGGTCGAGATAAGAAGCAGCCCAACAGGCTTGGGCAATTCAGGCGGCGGCTCGTCTGGCTGATGAGCCGGACAGTCAGTCACTCACAAAAGCCAAAGCCAGGGCGCAACCCAATGCAGGTTATTCTCCGAGGCTGGGTCACTTGAGTGAGGATTATAATGCAAGGGAGTTGCGGGCGAGACAAGACAAGCGCATCTATGGACAGATGGCCAAGGGATGGGATGAGATGAAGGCATCCCAAAAGGTTGTCATGGATGGTGTATGGACTCTTGGTCAGCTGGACTGGGATTAAAGGGCCGGGTGATGTGGCATTGAATGGATGTCCTGCCCGGGCATTACATTGGTGAGGTGAGCTTGAGGAGGGCTGAAAGGAGCGGGTGCGGGTTGCAGGCGCAGGCGCAGGAAGGCCTATTGAAAGTTTATTCAGTTGTCAACAGACGGGACGAAACAGGACATGGTTAGCGAGATTAAGCAGAGCTGGCTCTTGATGCCCAACTTATGATGTAAATCAATGAACTGGGGGCGAAAAGGGCTGGCTGTATCCGCGTCCAACCACGGATAGCAGCGTGTGAGCAACTCGCCAAGCGAGACGAACTCGGCCGGGGGAGGGAGGGAGTAAAAAAAGAAAAAGCAAGCATGGTGAATTTGGCGACGGATCTAGTTCAAGAGCCGACTAGCTTGGATTGGTTTGTACTGATGAGTTGTGTTTATCTCTGATTATTCAAAAACTTTCGTTTTCTTGGATGGCCGTGTAAGTTGTCTGCATACAGGACCGACCGGACCTCAGCTCTTTTTCCATGGATGTATACATGTATGTACCTTGTATCCATTCCATTCCCATTCCCGACTTATCTTATCGTCGTGCATAAAGTCAACTGCGAAGGGAAAGGGTCAAGCTCCACCTCGACCTAGCCAATCCCCATCCTCTCCATTCCATTTTTGGGCTTGCCAGAGGGGTACGTACCCATCATCAGCACTGCCACAATTTCCCACCCCCAAGACCCAATTTCTTTCAGCCTTGCGCAACCCAGAAAACCTTCCCTCACAGCCTCGCCCACCACCACCA
>JAANQP010000400.1:0-60433 GCA_011320165.1 Fusarium protoensiforme | reverse complement strand
CCCCGACCTCGACCCCGACCGCGCTAGATTGCCCCCTAAAGCCCCTGTCTTTTTTCGGCGCCGGTGGGACAGCCATCAATCTCAGGCAGAGCCAAGAGTGGGACCCCGGAAAGCAGGAGCCGAGACGGGGGGTGATACCCGTGAGACACCGGTTCGACCCCGAGAATCACGGACCGTCCACGGCGTCTCCTTTGACTACTCTTCCGTCCTGACTTTCTTCCGTCTGACATCATTTGTGTGCCCTCTGAAGCATCCGCCATCATGCCAGAGACGCTGGAGCCAGGCTCGCCCTTCACCACACCACCGGTGTCGCCTGGTGGCGTCGAGAAGAGGCGATCACGGAACCCTCTCAAGAACATGATGCAGCATCTCACTGTGGATCCTCCTCCAGAGGATGAAGACCGACAGCCACGGAGAGCCTCCCTCATCCGCCGCATCAGTTGGCGAAAGAGCCGCAGTCCTTCAGCCCATTCCGACAGGTCAGGCGGTCAACCTCAGGATCCTAACCTTTGCAGGGCGTGCGCTGGCTGGGCGGCTGATATCGACTCGACCTTTGACACCATGGACGACTTTTTCATGAGAGCTCTGGATCCGGCCGCGGCAGACACCTTTGAGAACAAGGAGCACTCTATGGGTCGTTTGAAGGAGCTTGAGGAGAATCGCTTCATCACAAAGTGCCCTCTATGCAAGCTGTTTCTCTCCGTGCACATTCCCAGCGAAGGAGAAGGCGACCTGTATCTCTCTGGCTTTTCGAGCAGAGACACCAACTATCTCATTGACAACCACATCATGTTTGAGCAGGGTCATGCAGCAAAGAACAAGAGCAAGGGACTCAGCCCTGCCTTCTTGGGCGTCGTACCAAAGAAGAGCGGCGACGGCGCTCTCAGCTGGGATGTGAGCGCCGACTGGTTCCGGGACTCGGGCATGCTTTACCGGACCATGCCTGACACAGCCCCGACGGAGCTTCTAAGTGCGCGGTCCGAGGGGAGGCACTCGCGGGCAAGCTCATTCACCGACGCGAGTGGTTGGCTGAAGCGTGGAATCTGGGGTCGCGAGCTTGAGCAGACGATTGACATGTCCATCGGTCAGGACTGGCTGCGATTCTGCGAGTTCTATCACCAAGGCCGTTGTGGACGGAAACCCATCACACAAGAGATGCCCGGATTTCGACTTGTCGACTGCGCAAAGAACCCACCGACGGTAGTGGACGCATCCATCACGGATCGATATGTCGCCCTGAGTTACGTGTGGGGGAACAAAAAGTCAGCTCCTGGGAGTTGGCCCAAGGTCATCTGGGACGCCATCATCGCCACCAAGGACCTCGGTGTTAGGTATCTATGGGTCGACAGGCTATGCATCGACCACACGCGACCGGCGGAGAAGATGCAGCAGATTGCGAGGATGGACGAGATCTTTGAGGGTGCTATCCTAGCCATCATCGCGGCCTGTGGTGAGGACGCCGACTATGGTCTCCCTGGTGTGGGATCGAGGAACCGACCCCCTCAGCCAAAGTACGAGTTTGTCAACTCGGACATTACCCTCGTGTCCAGTCTCCAGGATCCGAGACTCGCCATCAAGAACTCGGCGTGGTACCAGCGAGGTTGGACGTATCAAGAAGGTCTGCTCGCGCGTCGACGACTCATCTTCACCGATCAACAGATGTACTGGGAGTGTGAGGGCATGTGTTGTCCCGAGTCACTCATCCTGCCGCTCGAGTTCTACCACGACATGGAGGAGCAGAGAATGTGCGACTTTATGAGACCGGGTCTGTTCAATGGTGTGTCATTTGTTGATGGCAGCTGGGAGCGATGGAAGAGGCTGCCGGGCAAGGCAGAGGACCCCAGCACGCTGAGCATCTTCCGAGAAGCTGACCAACATATTGGCAACTACACGCGGCGCGACTTGACGTACGACCAGGACTCACTCAACGCGTTTCTCGGTGTTCTGAGACGGCTCGAGACCACGGTTGGTCCGGGCAAGATGTTCAACATCTTGGGTATCCCCGTCTGGGCACCTCAGCTGGACCAGGTGGTGCCAGCCACCGGTCTACCACGCACTCGCGACATGTTTGCTCTCTCGACGTGCTTTTGGCATCACAAAGACGGCGTGGTAGCTACGAGGCGTCCCCACATGCCCAGCTGGACATGGGCTGGATGGAAGGGCCCCGTCGACCTGTACTCGTCCATCACCGTCGTGGACCCGGACAACAAGGCCAAGGAGCGCAAGTACAACGCCCACCACTACGTCACGGCGACACACGTGTCCCGCAACGATCCCAACTCGATCCGCTGGACGTACTCGCCCAACATTGTCCTCGTCAACCGCGACGGCAGCGTGGCCTACGACTTTGGCGCCTCGGCCGCGGCCACGGGCATGCCGCCTGCGCCGCCGTGGCTGCCGATCCGGCCGTATGGTATCCACGTGCCGAACCCGTTCGTTCTGGACCGGGTCAAGGCGCGGACGCACCCCGAGGGCTGGATCTTTAACCGGGTGAGCGTCGATGTTCGGCTGAGCCGGGGATCTGGGTCGATCCGGGAGTACATTGAGAGGCATGCCAAGGGAGAGCAGATGACGGTGCTCTGGTTCGTCGAGGAGGCGTTGGTGATGCTGCTCGTGGTGGAACGGACCGAGAGGAACGGAAGAGTCGTTTGGGAGCGCGTCGGACGGATGCGAATGGGCTTCTCGGAGGAGTCCAAGGACGTTGTCAACACGTTTGGAAGCCTGGAGAAGATGGTCGGCGAGCTACCCCTGAGAAGACTCGGAGAGGATATCGTGATCGAGTAGGCGGTCAGTAGGGGGCTAAGTATATACATGGTTTTTTTTTACTCATCTAGGAGCATTGTAATAGTATGGCGATTCATTTTCGGATAGGAAAGTCATTCAGTCTTGGTTGACTGCAGGTGGATAGCATAAGATTGTAACTCATACCTGGGGGTAGAGCATGAGCCACATGGACTTGTGGCATTAGAAATGGAACAAAAGGCATGGTACTGTGGGAAGTTGTCCTATCGAGCTGAGTACGAGTGAAAAGGGAACAAAGGGTTACGAACATTTGTCCGTAATGTTCTGACACAAGTGACTAGAGGCTGCAAGGATGGCCGTTGATACAAACCCGCTTATGTTGCGCCAACAGCATGTGATGGGTATCTAGACTGAACAGGCCGATCTCTACCGACCACTTCGCTGAAAGACAATACCATAACCAGGCAAAACTCGACCGTAGTCAAGATCACAGCACGGATACGATAAGACAAGCCAATGCGAGCCAAACGAGGTATTGAAGCACAAACATGGTGACAATGAACATGTCGACGAAAGTGAAGCCATGACGGGTCTCGCTCGGTAACAATCTTCGTGGCGTGCGCTCACAGAGCTGTGGACTCTGGTGCCGAGGTGCTGCCAAGGCAGAGGTAGCTGTCGAGGTTGAGGGGCTTCCGGCTGGTGATAGCAGTACGACCAAGTCGACACGGCTGAGCCTTTGAGTGGGATGCCACTGGGTTTGCCGAGGTTGGGGAACCTGACCGCGATGGGAGTCTTTCCGACCCCGACTCTGGCTTTGTCTGAGCCGCTGAAGTGGGTTCCTTGCCTGGCCACGAGTTTCATGGTAGTGTACCGTCGCCGGATGTTGGGAGAGGCCATGACGGGGGCTGGGGTGAACTCTGGCATCGAGAGCAGTTTTCTTTTCGGCGCTGCCCTTGGCTTTGAGGGCGTGGATGCCTTGAGTGGCGAATGAAGAGGTTGTGTACTCTGGCTGAGAGAATTGAGGAGTACAGTCGGTCATCGCTGGATCTGCGTCCGCAAGAACAGCATCCTCCTCCTCTTCGTGACTGGCCCTGAATCTGGCCATGGCCTTGACAGATGCTCGTCGCTTGGTCTTCTACTCACGATCGTTCTCTTCTTTGAGTGCGAGACGAGCTCTGACCCATCGGGACTCGATGCTCTCCAAAGGCTTGGGGGAGTAAGTCGAATGGAATGAACGAATGAGATAGCTGTGTATGTTGGTGTGTTTGTTGATATTCTAGTTTCTGAAGTTGTGTGTGTTGCTGTTCTGGCTGTAGGACCGCTTGCTACGTTGGTTGGCATCTCTCTGCTTAGAGAGACGCATCTCATGGTGATTGTTAGTCGATGAAGCAAAAGGCCGTCAAGCATAGCCGTGTAGCAGATCTGTGAAGGAGTCAAGATGATGAGACCAAGGTCAGCTTGGTGACGATGGGTGAGGAAAGGGGGTTTCTGAAGGAAAATACGAAAGCGGACCATAGTATACACAGACTTAGAGATACAGCTTCAGATTTCATGCAAGAGTCATCTGCCGCCTGATGCATACATACATGTTGAGCCTATTTTGGCTTTTACCGACAGATTACACACTCATATCCTGGTGACAGTTGCATGCATGACCTTGATGCAGTTTGAGTTTGCCCCTTGACTTTCTCATGGCCAAGCAAGGACCGCGCATATATACGGCACTCTGATTGAACCAATGGGAATCTAATTCCAGCTCTGGAAACAGCTAGGAGATTACTTGACCAGGATTCCAGACTATTCGAGCCTCACGAGGAGCTTGGCTGAGAGGCCCATGCCTACCTGTACAGGTCTTATTCCAAGACGTGCTGCCTTCCTGCAAGGCAGAGGTTATATGAAGCTCCCCCCGCTCCCATCAATGGTGAGCCTGATAAGTTGGAGCTGTGAAGTTCTAGAAACTCAATCGAGGCCGACGGGGCAACATCGATAAGGCACATCGGGTTGCGCCTCTCTACTCTCGCCCACGAGGTCTTGCATCGACCCTAGAGACTAGATTGACCTTGGATAGGTCGTATAGAATTTATGAAGTGAGCTAGTGTATGCTCAATTGTTAATCAGCCCCTTGCGGTGTCTGCTCACTTGTGTCGCAAGTGAAGATTGCACCTCTTATTCACGTCCCGTCTCTTAGAGAGGAAACTCTGTTTGAACCCAACTTCATGTGACTCACTAGGAAAAAAAAAGGAAGAAAAAAAAGGGCATCTGGCACACTGGATGAAAACGATGAAAGGCCAAAGTCAAGACGCCGTTGGCTCGGAAAGAATGCCGTGACCCAACCCTGACGATGCTTCCTTCGGCAACATGTCCGAAGCCCACTCCTCGCTGTGGTACTCGCCCCAAGCTTCCCCGAGCGCATCCTGGAGCTTGACTTGGAGCATTGGGGTCCGATTGCGGGGGACAAGGAAAGTCAGTGGTGACTTATAAGCAAGAAGCCGTAGCCTGTATCATGACTTGATTGCAGGACATTTACAAGATCAATTGAACAGAGTATCATCTTGCAGCACAAGAGACCTTGTTCACATTCATCTTTAATTTCATCCAATTGCCCAAGTCAGCAGTCATGAGCGACCTCGCAGCCATGGAGTCCGAGATTCCCAACATCCCACCCCCTAGAGGTTCGTGAAGCCATCACCACCAATTAACAAAGTATTTCCTAACAAACCACCCCCATAACAGTCGTCCAACTTCCCCCCGACGTCCCAAAACTCGAAGAAATCCTCTCCGCCAACGACTTTGCCCTCGCCGCCCAAAAAGCCCTTACACCCAAAGCCTGGGCGTTTTACTCATCCGCCGCCACAGATCTTGTCACTGTGAATAAGAATCGCGAGCTTATCAGACGAGTCATGCTTCGGCCGAGGATTTTGAGGAATGTGTCGAATGTTAGGATAGATCGCAAGATTCTGGGGCTTGACAGCAAGGCCCCTTTCATCATGTGTCCTGCGGCCATGGCCACGCTGGCGCATCCTGATGGTGAGCTTGGATGGAGTAGAGCTGCTGCTAGCGAAGGCATCTTTGAGATTGTAAGTTCCGAGCTGATCTGTGTGAGACAAGTTTCTGACAACTTCCAAGATCTCTAGCAACGCCTCCTACTCCCTCCCCAGCATCATCACTGCCGCTCCCCCTGGCCACCCCTTCTTCCTCCAGCTCTACGTCAACTCCAACCGTTCCAAGACAGTCGAACTCCTCCGCCGCGCCCGCTCCCTCGGCATCAAGGCCATCTTTGTCACCGTCGACGCACCCGTCCCCGGCAAGCGCGAAGCCGACGAGCGCATGCCCCAGGACGTGGTGATAAAGTCCGAGATGAGCGGTGGCGAGAGCAGCAAGGATAATAAAGGCAGTGGTCTGGGGAGGTTGATGGGGCAGTATATTGACAAGAGCCTCAATTGGGACGACTTGAAGTGGATTCGAGACGAGAGCTCGGTGCCGATTGTGCTCAAGGGCGTGCAGACTGTCGAGGACGTCAAGTTGGCTGTTGGGCATGGTGTGGATGGTGTCATGCTGAGCAACCACGGAGGAAGATCTCTCGACGGGTGAGTTCTACTGTCAAGGTGAAAAGACGTGTGTTGACAAGATTCATAGCGCCCAAGCATCCATCCTCATCCTTCTCGAAGTCCGAAAGAGGTTCCCCGAAGCGTTCCAGCATCTCGAGATATTCATCGACGGCGGTTTCGAACGCGGCTCCGACATTCTGAAAGCGATTGCCCTAGGTGCTACGGCGGTTGGCATCGCGAGACCGTTCTTATACTCGTTGGTATATGGCCAAAAGGGCGTGGAGCATCTTTCGCAGAGTGAGTCTGCAGATCAGTTGGAGTGACAAGCTGCTAACCTTTTATATTAGTCCTTAAGGATGAGCTCGAGACGTCATTGAGGTTGGCTGGGTTGACGAGTTTGGACCAAGCAACACCAGACTTGGTCAACACGCTGGATGTGGACTACCTGGTTCCATCTGGGGGTGTCGAGTCGTGCCCAATGTCGAGGATGAGGGCGAAGCTATGAGGTGGATGACAGATGATGGACAAGTAAATTGGACATGGAAATAATAGGCAGTGACATAAAAGCAGTCTTGATTTGATACTAATCGTATTCTTGGTGAATATACCTGTATGGTTAACCCCGATTCTGATGTCTGTCGAAGACTCTGCTAAATAGATAAAGACCGTATATGTGACCGAAATGCATGCTAATGAACGAATATCACATCTCATGGCCTTTCACAGACCCATAATGCATCAAAGAGCCCTATCCCAGCCTCGCCTTGAACGCCTTGACAGCGTCAACCAGCGTCCCATCCGCCTCGAGTCCCAATCCCCTAGCCCTCGAGTCATCAAACCATGGCGGCCAGCTCTTCACGATCCTAAGCAACGCCTCGTCCTCCTCATCCTTGACGAGCTGCACCGCCTCCTTCCCTCCAACCTGCTCCACGGCATCCAGGATGTCCTGCACCGTCACCGTGATGCCCGGGAGGTTCACGATCCTCGAGTCTCCAAACCCTTCACCGGAGATCTCCTTGACTCTGATCAGGTTCTTGATCACCGTCGCAGGACTGCAGATCCACATGGCAATGTCGCGAGGAACTGGGAGCGTGTTTGGTATCCCCTGCAGCGACTCCCGAACGATGCCTGACGCAAAGCTCGACGCCGCCGCTGACGGTTTACCCGGTCGGACCACCACAGTCGGCAACCTGACGATTCTGCCGTCCAGGAGTCCTCTGCGGGAAAAGTCGTTGAGAAGCAGCTCTATGATGAGCTTCTCTGCGCCGTAAGACGACCTCGGCTGAGGTACGACCCCCGCTTCTGTGACATGTCCATCACAAGGTCCGTAGACAGCACAGGAACTCGAAAAGATGACCTTTGTGCCCGGCCAGAGTGTCCTCAGCGCATCGAGCACGGCTCTGACCGAATCGACATTGACTTTCAAGCCGAGCTCAAGATCAGCCTCTGACCCGCCAGACATGAGCCCGTGGAAGAGGTACACGGCCTCGAAGCGGCGGGGCCTGATGAGCTTGTCGACCACGTCTGGGGAAGTCAGGTCGGCTGCCAGGCTCGTGATACGTCCGGCTTCGCTCGCCGCGGCCTGAGGAACAGGCGGTTCGACAAGGTCCGTGATGGTGACATGGATGTCAGGCGACGAAGCCAACAGCGGAGCAACAAGCTCCTGTCCGATGAAGCCTCCGGCTCCGGTGATGAGGATGTGCTTCTCGTTCGTCATGATGATGGTCCGTGTGTATTCCGAGATCGGATTGATTGATAAGATCTAGTGGCGTTTAATTCTCCAACCCTGATCTTGTTAGATATGGCTCTGTTGTTTGTATCCACCAAGTTCAGGTGAAAGCTGGTCCACTATCGCGGGGCTCATGATGCTCAGCCGGTTTAGAATCTCCGCAGCGGCCTGCATGCGGAGAGAGGGTCGGAGAGAAGTCCGATGAGTCTTTAGCCGGCATCAACCCCCGGTATCATGAGACAAGTCCTGCCGTCACAGAGGAGGAGGATCCAAGTTGGAGTAGAGGTTGTCCATGGTGGAGTAGCAAAGACGGATGGACCTTGGCCTGGACGGAGTAGTCGGCGGGTCAGTTGAGACATGGCTCTAGATACTGCCAGGCCAGACACATGGTAACCAGTCCGGAGTGAGAGACTCGGCCATGATCTTTCATTGACGTCAGTTACTGATAAAGCCGTGTATGATCGACCACTCTACGCTCCATCAGTCGTTTAGTCCAGATCAAACGGCCTTCCCTCCGTAGATGACTTCAAAAAGGTTCATTCTGCCACATCTTGACTTGAAACTTGATTCCCTGCAATAATTATACGTCAGACCCATTGTCCTGCCTCCGAAACTTATATGATACATCCGATATCCAGGTATTCCATCACTCCAAGCGACTCACAGAACTAAGCAAAACGCCCTCGCCAAAAATGACTTTTCCACTCTGTTGGTGTGTGTTCAAGGCTGTGGCCTCATGCCATAATCCGCATCTGGATATGCTGGCAGCGACTGTCCTGACGCGTCCATGGTGAACATGCTCGGATCGAAGCGGAACACGGGCGAGAGACCGAAGCTCATATCATAGTCGAAGAACATGTCGCCGTCCATGTCGGTAAAGGGGCGATCTCCCGGCGGCATCTGGTTGGAAAGGTCGATATTCTCGTTGATACCGTTCCCGATAAGAACACCGTTGGGCGCTTGACCGACCTGCCCCGGCGCGACCGAGTTCAGCGTCCCCGTCATCCGCTCCAAGCCACCGGCCATGAGATTCGCGAGATGCCACTTTCCGGCGTTGAGAGACCGGAATCGATGTACCAGGCTGGTGGTCAAGTCATGCACTCTCTGACGCTCGATGAGATCCCCGCCATACTTGAGGGCAACCTTGATGAGGAACATGCACGCAAACGCCGTCATGGAGAGCATGTATGAAGGCATACCCACGATTCCTACGGCCACATCAGGGTCGGTGATGATAAGATCAATGATGGCGGTTGCGGCCGTGACAGCTTTGGACGCGCAGTCGAGGAAGTAATGAGGAATCGGGTCGTCGCTGGCGAGTCCACGGAAGATGTGCGAGTAGAGGTGAATCTGGGCAAAGTTGTAGTGAAGGATGGTGCCCTTTCGCGGGAACGATCCGATCTGAGGCCATTGTTCTGTGACTGTCAGCGCGACTTTCTCGCTGTCCTTGGGGGCCTACTCACCTGGCAAGTCCTTGAGCCACCGATCATACCATTGATCCAGCTGTCGCCGGAACTGCGATATGTGGTTAAGGTAAACCCTTGAAATACGTTCTCCCTTGTCGGTGCCAAAGAGCTCTCGAATATTTCGTAGAATGCTAACCAAGGCCACCTGTCCAGTGAGACGCTTATCTTCCTCAGTAGCCACTGGAGATTCGAGGAAGTTCTCCCATCCCTGAATAGACGAGTCCTCCTGGACAATAGACGGTCGCCCGTAGAGAGTCGCAAGATGTTGGTCGCAGATATAAAGAATATACCATAATCGTGCGCAATCTGCTGCCTCCTGACTCTGCTCCTTGATGGCCTGGTTATAGCTGTTATGTAGATTGCACTCAGCAGCACGTCGGATGGCGTATCCTGAGAGCATCCACGAAAGGTCGCTGAGCCAATAAGAGGCTACACACATGGCCCGTAGATAGTCGCGATCAATGCGCCGCTCAAACATGGATTTCTCCATCAGTCGGCGGAATTCACTGCTGCAGATACCGTAAATGCCATCAGCCTTGGGGTCGTGGAGTGCAGCTACAGTTAGAGTTGCGGCTGATAGAATCGGACTCTTCCGCCTGAGCTCATCCAGTGTCATGTACCGACAGCCAATGCCGTACATGTATCGATCAAGGCGATCGCGGTATAAAGCAAACAAACTCTCTGCGTCAGACAAGGCCAGGGCTCCACGGGCGATAAAGTCGTCAATGGCCCGGCCTCGTTGAGCTTCCGAGTTATCCGGTGAGCGCAAAGCACTAAGTTTAGTGAGGGTATACAGAGAGTGAATAGGCACATATGGAAGGCCTTCATCTTCAGGGGTTGCCTTTGGAGAGTTATCGCATGACGGTCCATGATGCTCTTCTTGTGAGGCGGAGAGCCGGTTTGTCGCATTAGCAGGATTATCATCCTTGGGAGGTGTTCCCTCTGTATCTCGAGAATTGGCGCTCTGCAATGGGGGAAGTTCGGGTAGGCTCAGTTTTGTCATGACCTGCCTGAGAGCGGAATGTATCTGCTCAAGATCTTGGACCACGGCTTCAGAGAATCTGCTGACGTATCAGTCACATGGTGACAAGAGGACAAGCCTCAGCTCAAAATAGAGCGACTTTGGAAAGAAAATGGTACGTACTGTGACTTTTCATCAATGATGGTCTGCAAGCTCTTGCTCAAGACACACCCCAAATTTCGCTCAGCACATCTCCGACACGGCGGACCACTATCATCCATCAAACACTTGATCTACCGGCAGTGAGTGTCAGTTACAGTCTCAGTTCGGGAAGCGATTGAACTCACCTTGTGTTTTCGACATGCTGCGCAGGCCTTGATCTTGCGAGAGATCTGAGGGATGGGGAGGTCATTGGGCATGAGACTACTGATACTCTGTCGATTTCCACCCTGTCGCGTGCCGTTACTGTTTCCATTGGAGCGGGCAGGCGTTGGAGGCTTGATATTGTCAGTTATGTCTCTGATGCTCGTCGTTGAGACAGGCCGACAACGTACCACAGCTGGCGTCGCATTCGTATCGGCCGCCCCAGGAGGAGCTGGCCCGTTGGAGTCTGACCAGGATCGTTTCGCCATGTCTTGTCTCAATGCGCCTCTGGTGTTCCTGGATCCTTCTTTTCAATGCAATGTCTCTTCGCTCCCCGACAAATGACCGAGTCCTCGGTATTGGTGAGCGGGCGAGTGATGTGCCAGTAGATCCCTGTCTCGGGCGATTCTCCAAGTGATGAGACGAGTGTGAATGGGACGTCTTTGGCCTCGCGACGTGCTCAAGGATGACAAAACGAGATTCAATCTGATAAAAGCTTCATATTTACCGTCTTTTGCGCCTCTTGTTTTGTCTCTCTCCTTTTCCCAAGGAGAAAGCGACGGGACCGTCAAATGCAGCCTCAGGCAAAGAGGGATTGGGATTGTGTTCACGCGGGATGGAGAGATGGAGAAGGCGCGATGGTCACTCACTAAACAGGGAAATTTCCCCCGGAGCACAGCGGGGGGTGGCACCCCTCCACCAATCACATGCCCTCCATTTCCCAGTAACTCGCGCTAGAGCCAAAGTTGCATGACTCAGCAGGCCAATTCTTCTTTTCCTTTCGCCTCCCCGCAAACCCGACCGGCCTCATTGACTGGCTGGGAGACTTCTTTTGGGCTGCAAAGAGAGGGAGGTTGAAGTGCGGGGTAAGGGCGTTCTAACCGGTTGAGATTTGGTTTGAGCGTTTGCTTAGCTTGGAGATTGAGAAGAATAACGGAAAAGAATCCATCGAGGTCACATGCTTCCTCTGTGCTAGTCCGAAACTCGTCTCAGTTTCGGCGAAAGGTGACCCGAGTCATGGGATAACAGCTGACGCGAGGAGAGACGACAATGTGGGGGTTTGTCACAGAGATTGGAAGCTCGGAATGAGGCTGCCTACATGATAAACCCCGTTCAATGTTCAAGGTTGGCTTCGGCTAACCCTGCAAGATGAGATTTCGCCCGCGACCTTGCCCATGCGGCACGGCTTGGCAGGAGATTGGTTCCAATACACAGCCTATTTCTAATGATAGAAACCATTCAGGGCCCATTATTCATGGTCAAGTTGCTCGAAGCAGCAGTTTATTTTGTTTAGACAAGTGCCTGGGCAAGGCGCCGACGTCACAACGAGTTGAAACCCCCACCGCGGGGTGATGCAGGGAGCAGCGCTAAAGAAAAGTCCTCGATCAGCGTCATCCAGCATCAACGCTGATATCTTCATCTTCATCACCCTCACCACGTCGTCAATACAAGTCATTCGCTCCATACTCATTCGTTCTATTACCTAGTGCCAAATATCGCGACTCTCTATTAGACCTGATTCACTATGCCAAAGAAACTATCCAAAAACCCGCTCCCTCAGAGCTCCTCCACCATATCCTCCCTTTCTACCATCACCACCTCGTCGACCGCCTCAGGGAACCCCGTCAACCCAGCCCTCTCCCTTCTCCCGCCCTCACTCACTGATCCGTCTCTGCCACTCCCCAAGCTCATCGTCTTCGACCTCGACTACACCCTCTGGCCGTTCTGGGTCGACACCCACGTCACCCCGCCTCTCAAGCCCAACGCCCAGCACTCGAGCGCGACGGACCGCTACGGCGAGGACTACGGGTTCTACTGCGATGTACCCGGCATTTTGTACACACTCCCGCGCGCGGGCCCTAGGATCGGCGTCGCATCGCGGACTTCTGCGCCTGGCCTCGCGCGTGACCTACTCAAGATGCTGCACATTCCCGCTCCCGCTCCCGCGCCCTTGACCGACGACGCGACGCCCGCGCCGCCGATGGGCAAGCCTGAAAAGCCAAAGCGCGCACTAGAAGTGTTTGATGGGCTGCTGGAAATTTACCCGGGGAGCAAGATACGGCACTTTGAGAGCCTGCAGAAGCGCACGGGGATACGGTACGAGGACATGCTGTTCTTCGACGACGAGAGCCGGAACCGCGACACGGAGAGTCTGGGAGTGACCATGTGGCTGGTGAGGGATGGTGTTTCGTGGGGAGAAGTCGAGGCGGGAGTTAATGAGTGGAGGAAGAGGAGGGGGTTTGTCAAGATGCCGGATGCGACAGAGTTGCCGTGATAGACGCCGAGGGTTTGTTTTTGGAGTTCTAGGAGATTGGATTCAAGATGATAGATCAGCATGGGTCTCATAAAAGACATCACATCGCTTAGGAACGCAACATTAGACAGAATAAATAATCAAGACGGGTTGATTAAGGTTGAGATGGGTAACAAGACCAACCGCATCGTTTGTCTCGCGGTTCTAAATAGAATGCCGATAAACAGCGAGGAATAGAAACTCCCATGTTGTCAAGTCATCCAAACTTCCAGGTTCCTTCTCTTTCCCAAGTTTCCCCCCATCGCCGCTCGCCAGGGTATGTTATGTTAAAAATATTCAACCTCCGCTCTAATGGTATATGTCATGTCCGATTATGCAGCAGCTGTCTGCGCCGCAGCCTGCGCCGCAGCGGGCTTGTCGTCCTGGATCTTGAGCTTCTCCTGGACGTCGTTCATGAGGGCGTCATCGGTTTGGACGCCGTCGTCGTGGGTCTCGACTCTTGTGGTTTGCGTTCCTTCTGCGACGTCATGAGCGTCTGTTCCAGTACTGACACCATTGACACCATTGGTCTTGGCCTCCACGGGTGCAACGCTAAAGGTCTTGGGGATAGTGCAGACTCTCTCATTCCGGGGCTGGCCACCCTTGTATCCTTGGGCGACACAAGCCAGCCTGTCGCCTTCCATCTCCTCCCACAAGAGCGGACCACTAGGGAATCCCTTGTGACCATTCTCCCACTTCACAATGCCATCCCAGTGCGGGTCAGGAATGCTCAGCTGCCCAAAAGTGTAGTCGAGCTCGCCACCGTACTTCTTTGGAATGTTCCGGGGCTCAATGAACTGCTCAAGGACAGGCTTGACCTCGTGGCTGCCCAGGATGAAGATCTTGGAGACGGTGATGGGGTCAAACCAGCGCTTGACCCAACCCCAGACAGTGCTGAAGAAGACGGGCGCCCCAATGATGAAGATGCGGTCCAGCGTCTCGGGGTAGTGCGCCGTGGCAAGTTGCGACGCAGCCTGCATGTGCTGCTTCAGGTTCCAGAACTGCTTGAGCCCGACTCCCGAGATGTCGACAATGTTGGTGCTCAGCGTGATGGGCACTTCGGGGTGCTCGCGGTCGTGGAGCTGTGTGCAGAAGGGCATGTTGAACCGGGTCAGGTTCTCATACAGCGCAAACAGGCGCAAGAGGCCAGAAGGAGTCTTGCCATCGGCCTTGGCCTGGGAGAAGGTGGTGGACGCGCCGACCTTTTCGTACTCGTGGACCGTCTTGTTGTCGAGCGTCTTCACCTCGAAGACGTAGACGGGGATTCCGCGACGGTCGCGACGGCCTGTCCATTGGGGATACTAGAAAATGTCAGCACCAAAAAATGTCAGACCGAGCATCCCGGCAGGGGGCGCATACCAGACGACGACTCTGCTCGTAGGCGTCGAGGTCAATGGTGTTGTAAAGCACATCAAGGTCATTGGCCTTGCGCCATTCCTCCGTGTCCTTGAATTGCTGGTAGGCATCCTCAACCACCCATCGTCGCGCGCGCAGATACCGCCTGTTGAATTTTCGTGTCAGCACAAGCTCAACCGCTTATCAATCATTGGATGGATGCCCAGCTGGAAACCAAACATACAGCAACAGAGGGTCGTCGTGAGAAGCTGGAGGGCCGCGTTTCAGCAGGCCCCGCTCCTCGAGGACCTTTTTGAATTGAACAAAGGCTTCCTCCTGGCCTGGGTTCAGGTGTCCGAGGTGGCCATGCGGATAGACATGGTCACCGATGGTCGAAGCTGAAGACTTGACCCGGGCGGCCGGAGCTCCATTGGCATCATGGTCGGTCGTCATGTTGGCAAAGATCCGGCTTCTGCGAGATCGGAGACAAAGACAGTCAAGAGAGGGTATTCCGGCCGGTCAACGTCCGGGGTTAGATGGGAGGAGCAAAGAAAAAACCGAGAGCGAGAGAGCTTGCAACTGCAAAGAAGACATGATCGGAAGCGCCGGAAATCGCCCTTTGATGACGAGAGAAGCGCCGATGGAGCTTGACGGGGGGGGCGCTTCTTAGGGCTGTTGGTGGGGGCCGTGTTTCGTTTTACTACGTAGTAGTGGCGCTTATCCTACGGCCGGAGGGCTCGGCCGAAAATCGACCGACGTCATCGACGTTAGCTCGACCTGTCGAGATCTTGACAGGCAAGGTCATCGTCGCGATGAAGAAGAAGTGAAGAAGAAGAAGAAGAATCTCATGAGAGGAACATGGTGATCTTTAGCGAGCTAGTAGGGTTCTGGCTAGTGGAGATGCCGCGGTGCGGGCCGAGTATCATGCGACTCGAACGTTATCCATCCCAACGGTAACTTTCACCTCTCGACCCCAGTTGGCCGGGTCGTACTCGGAGCTGAGCTTCGAATGGGCTAGCTCGGGGGAGCTGAGCTGAGCTGAGCTGAGCTGGTCCTTCTGCAATCCGGGGGGCCAAGCCTTTGCTCCCCGATTCGAGGTTCAAGCGCAGGCGTCGCTTGCTGCAGCGGCATCCACCTCTGGGTTAGGTGTGTGATTCACTGCCTCAGTGGGTGAGGCAGTGATTCACGGTCTTGATACCAGCTGTGTTTGTACAAGTATGGAGACCCTTACCAGCGCTGTCGAATTCAGACCTGCTCTGCGTTTGTCTTCTAAGAGCTCCCGTACCCTACCTCTACCGATGACCGGACGGTTAAGCAACAAGCTTCGCCATTGAACCCCGTTGCCACTTCGAGCTAAATGTCAATAAACGCCAAATCAACCTCTGGGAGCAGATACACCGAGTAATTCTTAGTAGATAACCTTCTGCACTTGTTGTGATTATACAACAACGATCTCAAGCATCCTAGGAAGAGTAAGGGCGATGTAATATCCCCTCTAAGCATCTTTATGATCCGGGATTGCCATTTTAAGAAGTAAAGTATTAACCGGTAATTGTAAATACTATCCCTAATGGCTGGCATGGCTCCACGGCATTCATATCAAGTCCAAGCCGCCATGGTGGTATCAGGCGCAGTGCACCCTCTTCTCGAACGCTTGCTCCGAGCCCCCGGTCCATCCACCCAACCTCAAACGACGACGCATCGCCTTGCACAAAACACGTTCGGTCTTTTATCAGCCCTGACATTGCCTGGCACTGTCAACAGAATTGTCAACCAACACGAGGAGATGCCGGTTTGTTGGCCGACTAGCAGTGCTCGCTAATGACCACACAAAGATAAAAACCTCGCCTGTATTTTCTTCTTTCCCTCTTTCCTTCTTCTTCCTTCACCATCATGGAAGCAGCACACCGAGAAGAACCCATCCATCTGTCACTTGAACATCCCAACAAGCGCCA
This sequence comes from Fusarium protoensiforme, assembly GCA_011320165.1. Classification (NCBI taxonomy): domain Eukaryota; kingdom Fungi; phylum Ascomycota; class Sordariomycetes; order Hypocreales; family Nectriaceae; genus Fusarium; species Fusarium protoensiforme. Next base: position 44,041 of record JAANQP010000400.1, on the reverse strand, counting down.
TATTGACAGGGTACTCTCCACCTCGCCTCCCCAGGCCTTCAAGCGAGTCTGCCTTGAGCAGGACCTTCAGCAAGACGACCACCTTGTGAGTACCTACCCTTTCCTTCTCTTCCTTCTTCTCTCGATGGGAATCTTTGTCCTCTCCTCGTCTCGCCCTTTTCCTTTTCCTACTCCCACCCTTTCCTTCGCCCTCTTCATAAGGGACCGTCATGCCCTCCTCCTGTTCTTGTCCTCACCCTCTTCGTCCTATCTTGCGCTTTGCTGGTCTGCCACCTCTACTGGTCCTCCTCCTCCTTAACCTCTTCCTTTTCTCATCCTTGATCTTCTTTTTCTTATCATCTCCCTGTTCTTATTGCTACCCTCACCCTCACCTTCTTCTGATCCTCTTCCTATACACTGCCTTTTATTATCCCATCTCATCTCCTATGCTCACTCTTGCGCTCCCATCTCCACACCCTCTTCTCATCTTTGATACCCTCTGTTCCCATCAGGTAATTCACTACTGACACCCCATTCTGAAGATGATCCATCAGCCTACGCCCCGCTCCGCGACATTCTCAATCGTCCCATTTTTGGAGAACCTGACTGCTTCGCAGCCTAGTCACCCAATTGATAGGGTTGGAACTTGGCTCGAAACCGGCTATCCCTTTGATCGAGACCAAGACGCCCGCTCTGACGGCTTCGTCCACTCTTTCACCCCAGCGAATCCTCGAAGTGTTCAGTCGGCTCCCCCTACACTTGCCATGGCTCCTCCAAGCCGCCCCGGAAGTGGCATGCCTCCCACTCCCAAGTCTTACGGCCGCGCAGGCCTCTCGAGTGCAGGCCCCTCTGGGTTCTCAGCCCCAACCGGGACTCCATCTGGCCGTTCGACCTCTGCTGGTAAAACCGGTTCTCTGGTGGAGAATCCGTTGTACGAGGACTTGAACCTCGCGGCCAACAACATTTACTACCGAGATCGCCGGGAGCCACTCCCCCAGCATGTTGCCAACCTTGTTCAGAGAGTTCAGCGGGAGCGTACCTCGCCCACTCCATCCATCAGCGACATCTTGGCTGATGATGGTCTGGCTGCCCTCGAGAGGGGCGCAGGCGAACCTACTGTTGAACAGTACTTCCAGAACAACCTGGTTCCCCAGCTCCCTCGCAACGACCCCTTGAAGCGAAGCGACAAGGCTCCCTTCCAGAAGCATGCGGTTCCCAACACTGGAACCCAGTACCGAGTCAGCAACCCTACTCCGGATGTCACTTCTGGCTACACCCTTGGCGCTTTCAACACGGCCCAGAAAATGCAGCTTGGCAAGACGCCCAACATGTCTGCCATGAACAACGAGGGCATGTGCTTCCCATTCTTCGTTCTCGAATTCAAGGGCGACGGACCCTCAAGCAATGGAAGTCTGTAGGTCGCGACTAACCAATGCCTGGGTGGCTCCGCCTCTTGTGTCAACGTTGCCGAGCGCCTCAATGAACAACTTCGCCAGTGTCGTCAACAGGAGGTTCGCCAGATCGACAGTGCCTCCTTCAGCATCGCCATGAACGGCACCGAGGCTCGTCTCTTCATCTCTTGGAAGCAGGAGGACCTTTTCAACGTCCAAAAGGTTCGAAGCTTTGCTCTTCAGGAGCCCGATCACTTCATTGAGTTCCGCAAGTACGTTCGCAACATCATCGACTGGGGCCGCGACGAGCGCCTTCGAAGCATCCAAGCTGCCCTGGACACCCTCGTTGAAGAGGGACGCAAGGTTGCTTTGAAGGCCCGACCCGCTCCCGCCCGACCTGGGTCTTCCCTTGGACCTACCAAGCGACAGAAGTACTAGAGACTTTCCAACCAAGGTCGTGCTGGCAACCGAGAATGATGGTTCTTTCCTTTACCAATGTACGAGATCAAGATGTTATTAGACAAGCCCGAAGGTGAGCATCTCCAAGCCGACCAAAAGCACCACACTGACAGGAATCTTTAATTAGACCGAAATCGAGAACGTGAAGCATGATGAGACCGCAGGCATCAAGAAACCGACACAACTACCAAGAGACCCTCAAACATCGCCAGACTTGCATTGATACCACGTCATCGCTGAGTCTTCCTCATGTGAGGACTATGGCAACAGTACCGTCAAAGCCAGGGGAGAGTGGCATGGCTGGAGGTGATCAGTACTGGGGGTCCAGTTTCATGGCTGGTATCCAACTTGTTCCATCTGATGCTGAAAGGGAGCGCCGAAGGGAGCCAACTTGATGTTTAATAGACCTTCGTAGCTTGCAGTTTATAGATTGAATGAATTCCATAAAATCACCTGACCCTCCCTTTCCCGCTCATACTTGACGCCTCTAAAAGACTGATTTCCCTCGAGAGTGGTAGGCGAGGAGATCTCTTCTAGAGGTCTCGGTCGAACTTTTCGACTCGTACCGCCGTGTACGCTAATTGCCCTAGTATACGTTCTGGCGTGGCTTTGAACTCTGCGTAAATGATGCTGTATCTGGTGTTGACCGGAGGATGCATGGGTAGGGGCCCATTATTGGTGTTCTCTTGTCAAGTTCGTGTACTCAAACCTGATTTCAATGCTAGGGACGGGATTAACGAGACCATACTTGGTCTTGGTGTTATTCATGGAACTTGAAGAGTTTTAACGGAGGTATGTAGAGTGCGCTAAAAGTTGACGAGTTGATTAGTTGGGTTACTGATGTATTCTGTCCCTCTTCATGCCCATCCCTGCCCCCATCTCGACCTCTATCACCCTCGACTCAGCTTATCCACTGCTGTCCAAAAACTCAGCATCATCAACCTCGACGGCACACCGCTATGTCACATACGACCACAGCCCTCAGAGAATACAGGATCCCGTCTGCTCTCCGGTTGTCAAGCTGAGGAGCGCCCGAGTAGTAGTTGGGTCGGTGACGACCAGCGAATGCCGGGTGTTGTATGTTTTTGCCCCTTTCTTTTTTGGTCATCATTCTATTGACTTGTAATACGAAGGAAATGTCATCAAACTTTCTTGTTCCACAAGCAAGATGTCATCAATGCTGAAACCAGCCCTATCAAGTGTCTTACACACCATGCGGCAGCTGCATGGCTATGTCATGGCTGAGCACCCATCTGAAACACTTGTAAGCTGATCCGTGTGCGGGAATACGCGAACCAACAGCTACTGTAAAAGATCATCATATCTGACGTCTCTTGCCAAAGACGGTGAAATCGGGCGCCCAGTGGTTGCTGCATCTCTAACAACATGCCTTCCCGTCAGCTCTTACGTGTCAAACCCGTAGTTGCTGGATCAAGGTGTTTGCGTACATACCACCCCCGAGTAAAGTGGCTGTAAGCCTCAGCCTGTATTGGCCGATCTTTCGTTCTGGACGTTCTCTCGGGAACTGTTTTATACCCGTCAACGTCAGTGGCCGTTTCGTTTCCTGTCCCAATACCACGGGATCAAACACAACTCTGCCGCAACGGGACAAGAGCGCCCGCCCACGACTCGAGTCCAGGCTCAGTTCTATCCCGTCGGTGGCTCCGAAGACCCAGCTGGACGGCTCGCCGCCGGGGCTGAGGCTGATTCTGGTGATACTCTTGCGGATCTTTCCCCACGTAAACCTGGGGGTTTATCCCCACACCTCGGACGATCAGATCTGCTGGTTGTTGGTTGTGCGGGATGCCTCGTGTTCACCAAACTGAGACTGCGTAACGGATCGGCGGGATGTGAGCGGAAATGAGCGGTGTCGAAAGGCGCTGTTGAAATGTGTCGTGGCTGTGGGCGGAGTCCATGTTGCCCTTGGGTATAAGAGCAAGAGAAGGCTCACTGTATTTGTCTGTCCTATTCTTGGCATTATTGAATGAACAAGCTGTAAACATGGGTATCTTCTTTGTCATTCTCTTGGGGTCAGCGCTCCTGTTGTCTTTTGTTCATGCAGTCGACCCTATAGCCGACCTCCAATACAGCAAATACAGAGGAAAAGAGCTTGGAAACGGCGTCACGCAATGGCTCGGTATGCGATACGCATCACCGCCTCTAAAGGATCTTAGATTCAAGCCTCCCAAGGATCCTCTTTCGATTCGCACAGTCCAGGACGCAAGTGATGTAGGTCACACCTTGATCTCCAAGCAGCACTCGGAGCTGACACTTCCAGTTCGGTTTAAAATGCATCGGAACAAAGACCAAGGCAGACAGTATCGACAAGACAGATTCCGAGGACTGTCTCTTCATCAATGTCTTTGCCCCGTCGAATGCCTCTAGCAAGGACAAGCTCCCAGTCTTCTTCTTCATCCAGGGCGGTGGCTTCAACTCCAATTCGAACCCCATTATCAACGGGACTAGACTCATCAAGGCCGGGGACATGGACATGGTGGTTGTGACTCTCAATTACCGTGTCGGCGTGTATGGATTCCTCAACGATGGTGACCAAGTGACACCCAATATCGGCCTCTTGGACCAACGCAAGGGCCTTGAATGGGTTCAGCGACACATCTCCAAGTTTGGCGGTGACCCTGACCACGTTGTCTTGGGCGGCGACTCAGCTGGTGCTGCAAGCATAAGCCTCCATCTCAGCGCCTTTGGAGGAAAGGATGAAGGCCTTTTTCATGCGGTCGCGGCAGAGTCGGTCTCCTTTGCCACGATGCTGACAGTCAAGGAATCCCTCTATCAGTTCGAGAACCTCACCAAGAAGCTCGGCTGTACCGGCAAAGACAGCTTAGCATGTCTTCGGTCAAAGACGGTCAAGGAGATACAAAAAGTCAACTCCAACATCCCCTATCCCGGAGGCTCTCAAGCGCCTCTCTTCATGTGGACCCCCGTCGTTGATGGGGGTCTCATCCCCGACCTCACCTACAAACTCTTCGAGGACGGAAAGTTTATCAAGGTCCCCGCCATTGTGGGCGATGATACGAATGGTGGTACCATTTTCGCCCCCAGGAAGGCTTCAACACGAGCGCAGGGTGAAGATTTCCTCAAGGCGCAATTCCCATACTTAACGGCAGACCAACTGAGCAAGATTGGTGATTTGTATCCGAACCAGAACAAAACCTGCCCTGATCCTGGTTGCTACTGGAGACAGATCAGCGATGTGTACGGGCAGATGAGATACATGTGCCCAGGCATATACATCTCGAGCGCCTTGACTCACTACGGCATGCCTAAATCTTGGAACTACTTGTACAACGTCGAGGATCCAGACCAGATGGAACAAGGCCTCGGAGTTCCTCACACAGTCGAAGTCCACGCCATCTTTGGCCCTGGCCTTGGAGGAGCCAACCCACCAGCTAGTTACCTCGAGGGCAAGAAGAATGCGCCAGTGATACCGGTAATCCAGGGTTATTGGTCAAGCTTTATCCGCTCATATGACCCCAACAAGTATCGCCATGAGGGCTCAGCGAAATGGGAGGCCTGGACAGACAAGAGGAAGCAGCGCATCGTGTTTGAGACGGGTGGGGAGACGAGGATGGAGAAGTTGAGTCGAGATATGCAGAAGAAGTGTGCATATCTCTCATCGATCGGGGCTGATATTAGACAATGAACGACTGAACACAACAATGAGAAACGACATGGGACCACTCCAGAAGGGTCAAGGGAATTTGTATGTAGCAGTACCGTGCATAACATGACTAGGTGTATTCATTCCTCTGCAAGGCATTTTATTTTCCCCAGGCCTATGTCATAATCAACAGGTGCGTCCTATTCCAAGTATTACGAAAGTCATCCTTCGTTCCGAGGTTATCTCAAAGATCATTATCCCTAAACCCATCCCCTTCAAAAGCCCCCATGGCAACTCAAGTGTATGCCTTCTGACCTAAAAGACTAAAAGCCATGAGCGCTAAGCTCTCCGAGATGCTCCCATTTCACCTCCCCTGATGCCACTCCTTGCTCGACAACTCACCCCCACCAGGTCTCATACTCCTCCTGAAGCGACTGCAGAGTCCTCGTCGGCGGACCACGAGCCCGAATCAAGTTGACCAACTCATTAAACACATCAGGATCCGAAAGGTCATAGCGCAGAGCCGAAACATGCATCCGAGCCCAGCGCTGGACCTTGTAGGCGCGGGTGCAGCCAATGTGATCCTCGATCATGTCCCTGTCCCAATCGGCCACCGATACGTTCGGTGCCTCAAACACCATCTGGTGGGCGTCCTGATGGAGGAGGAAGCTGAAGAGCAAGATGTTGGCACTATAGGCGACGTCGCTGTCCGGGAGTCGAAAACCGTGGACCGCGATGTAGTTGAAGCGCGCCGTCAGGATGGCCTTTACCAGACGGATGAAGTGGTACGGTGGGATGACCTCTTGCCATCGCCTAGCGACTCTTTCAATGGCCGAGACCCAGAATGCGTTCTCGCTGAACAATACCATGGTCATGAACTCGACGTCGCACTGCTCGAGGATGTAATTGACCCTGAACTCAACCCAACCTGCAGCAGTTTGCCGTCCTCGTACGTCGCCGAGGAGCTGCCCAATTTCAGGACACTGAAGGTCTTCCGGGGGAGTCCTAAATAAAAGGCCTTCCATAGCGTACAAGTGCTGAACCGATGTAGCGGAAGACATTTTGGTGACTACACGGCTTGATCGTCTTCTGGGTCGGGATCTCTTTCAGTTCAAGTGAGGTCTTGCCCATGGGGCTGAGGATCGTAGACTGAGTGGTATGGCAAGTCCAAAATCATCTGAATCCATTATCTGCGAATAAATACACAGTCTTCTGCTGTATCTCGGACAATCGCGTAGTTGCTGTTGGTTCAACCAACGGTGTCTGCCAATGCGTTGAGGCGGGCGTTTCCATCGTCAACGCCGCCGTGAGCTGTGCCAATATCAAGCAAACAGGCTCATCTATTGTTTCTCTCAGACTGTTTACAGGACTTTTTGATCCATCCAGGGTTGTTCGGGTGACAGGTCAAGCGAAGGGTTTGCTCTTCATTCATTGAAGGTCGCCTCCATCGAACGAAGATATCCACCATGCCACAGGGTGGAAAGGGTATAGAAGGGATTTCATTCTTGGATTCATGTTTACTCACAAATAAGGCCCCAATGTCCTCGCGGGTCATGCCCATGTTTACACGCCCATCATCATGTCGAGGTATGTATGTTAAACATGGCTCCTTTACTCACAGCAAGCATGTGCAACCAACAGGTGATCACAGTGCTCTGGTCGCAGATATAGTGAGTATATGTACAATTATGCAAGTTACTCTGCAAAAATACAGTGTCAGAGTTCTTGGTTGCCCTCCAAAATCTGGTCGCAAGAGCTCCAAGTGGCAGTGAGGTTCCGCGATACAGGTACGGGTACAACCAACCCATCCCGCAGACCGCAGCTGCAACAACGAGAAGGCATAGTCAAGGATAATCGGCCATGGGGACCTCTTGGGACGACCATCACATGTTGGTTCCCTCACAGGCGTACCCATGACCAACATGCTTGCGTCGCGACTGAACATGACACAGAACACAACCAACGTCCTTGTCCCTGCATCAAGGGTGACCAACACAAGCTCTTATTATGACTTTTTATCACTGTCGAATGACAATCTCAGCCACACTGTCCATTTGCAGAACATGACTTGTTATCTCCAAGTCTCCCTACAGTCATCATCTCCTTTTTGTAGACGCTGCCACCTCAATCCTGGTGACGAAGCATCATCATCTCGGGACACGTATCAAGAAAAGATTAATTGAATTCCAGAAAAGCAAGGGATCTGAGACAGTTTCAGGTGAAACCCTCAAGATCGTGAAAGTTGGCCTTTGATGGTTAAATTGGAACTCAAAGCCTCAAGCCGGCCGGGAATAGGTAGCCATTCAACATGAGATGGACGCACAAGGTTCAGCACAGGCTTCGCTTGCGGATAAGCTCGCGCTTGGTTGCGATTTGAGGTTGAAGCTCTGGTAGCCAATCAGATCCGTCAAGTTGGCGCTTGTCGCATGTTGGAGAGGTTGATTGCCAAGGGACATGGTGTAACGTCGAGCTTCCGAGACTTGGGAATGTCAACAGTGTGGCTGGAAGCTTACTTGGGAGCAGCAGATTCTTCCTGCTTGTGATAGAAAAGAAGAACTCAAGTCTAGTCCTGTCCTTCGTCGGCATCAGAACCTGGTTCAAGACGCAGGTTTCCAGTTCCACCCACCCATTCTACATTCACGCCTTGTCCGATTGGTCGGGCTGCGGTTCGTCCTGTTCAGCTAGGCAGGGGCTCGGACCTGGTTTGACCAAGAGAGCTGGCGCTGCTGAGCGATGACGAAACCAAACATCCAATACTGGAGCAAGCTTCTTAGGGGGAGTGACGAATTCGATCGCCCCCATGAGCGCGCGAGTGTAATGTTGCAAGTTGGAAAGCTGCCAGTGTCGCGCTTCAGCCTGGAACGACGGACGGTCTTGGTTTGCGTGTTTACACGTGCTTTGTGAGTCAAAGGTCAGGTTGTCGTCATCGAAGCCATCGCCACTTTGTAGACAGCTGTCCTGATCGTTTTGGCAATCGCGCCCAACAGCAGAGTCGCCAGAACATGAGAAACAGACCAACACAATGTGAATAGCTTCATCAATCCATCTCACAAAAGCCAATCTCACACATCACCCCCTTCCCAACCTCCTCTTGACCAGCCTCCCTGACCATCTTCCCCCACTTCTAGCTCCCTCCCGTCCATCAGCCACCCCTGTCGAGGATCCCCACCGTTAGTGGCTTGATTAGCGCCTCTGGTGCTGGAACACGCTGGAAGAGGCCACTGAAACCTTGACCCGAGGCCTGGAGCTCAGGGCAGTTCCCGCTCGAGGCGGGGGATGGGTTCCGTCACTGCCACTGCCACTGCCACTGGACTTGACTGCACCTATTGCATTCCACGTCTGCCTTGCCTTGCTTCTTCTGCCCACGCCCACACCACAACCCACAACTTCTTCTTCCTGTCCCTTTCCCTTTAGCTAACATCCATCGTCATCCGTCACCATCTTCCTCTCTCCCTCCAACAAACGTCAAAAAGGGACTCGTCCGCCGTCCATCGCACCCGCGCGCGCGCCCTTTCCTTCGCTTCTTCTATATTCGTATCCTTCTCGTCCATCGACTTCCAACGCCATGGCCCCTCCGCCAAACCCCAATCTTCCTATCCAGGAGAGGCTGATTGCCCTCGCCAAGACCCTGCAGTGTACGTGGTATCTCCTTGGTCCAAGTTGCGCGCGCATATGGCAGCGAGATCGCTTTGCTAACTGTTGCTTCTTTGCAAAATAGTCGCTTGGTTCGTCGGGTATGTCTTGTCACCGTCCCAGTCCCAGTTCCGTTTACTGCCGGCGCACCGAATGGCCACGATAGCTCCTTTGGCAGCTCCATGCCTCCCTCTCGAGCTCACTTCGCTTCCAAATTCGAGTCGATCCGTGACTAACCAACATGCCTCGACTATAGACACATGACTCTAATTCTTACCACGATTCGATATGGCTTCTCGTGGCTCCGAATGAACTATTACTCCGGCATGGCCCAGTTCTCGTACCGAACTGCATTTATCGCCGCCGCTGTCACCTATGGCATTGTCGTTTACAAGACCCTGCGCGCGCGAGCAAAGACTGGCGCTCGCCCTGCTCCTGGCCCTCTGGCTCTCCTGTCAGATGAGAACATTCAGTACCTCAGTAAGGACAACTTTTGCCGGCGGATTGGCTCTTCTCCTGCGGCAACTTGACGCTGACATTTTCCAGTCATGGCCCTCGTGTGGCTCTTTACTCCCCAGTACCCCCTCGCTCTGCTCCCTTACTCGATCTACTCGGTGTTCCACGTTGCTACCTACACCCGCGCCAACCTGATTCCCACCCTGCTCGCACCCAAGTCTGACCAGCCGTCCGAGGGTGGCTCTTCTCCCAGTCGCCGACCCGTGGTCAACAGCCCACTCGCTGACCAGATTGGTGCTTTCGTCAAGGAGTATTACGATGCTTCCATGTCCATTGTCTCGTCGCTCGAGATTCTTCTCTGGTTCCGCATTCTCCTGTCGGCCATCTTCTTCCAGCGCCGATCTTGGATCCTGATTGTCCTCTACACTGCCTTCCTCCGTGCGCGCTACACCCAGAGCAGCCATGTCCAGAACTCGTTCGCCCAGCTCACCACCCGCGTCGACTCTCTGGTCGCTTCCCAGGGAACTCCCCCTGCCGCGCGCCAGGCTTGGCAGACGGCCAAGGAGGCTGCCAGGCAGTTCCACGATGCCACCGATGTCGGTAAGTACGTCAGCGGTCCGGCCAAGAAGACCTCATAAGGCAGGATGCGCAATCGCGCGACTTGGACATCTATGAAGATGCGCACAGGCCGGTGCGCGCCTTCCGAAGAAGCTACGTATGCTTCAACGAGACATGACAATCTAAAAAGAGGACCACGACGCTACGAGTTGGATCCGGGCTGTCAATCAGCCACTGCGCGAGGGCGAGGGCGATTCCAGGTCCATGGGACAAGAGACAAGGATTAGACGTTGGGCCCTGGGAATCGCCAGTTTGAGGGACACGGCCGAGCGATGGAGAAAAGACGTGTCTTTGTGTCAATAGTTTTGTTTTATCCTATACTGGGGGGACTTTTCTTGTGCGACTGTTCCACGTCTGTCAGTTGGAGGAGTTTGGTGGGCTGAGCATTTCGGCTTGGTTCGACAAGCAAGCTGGTTTGGTTTGGACTCGATCGGGACATCAATGGGAGGAACAAGGACGAAGATGGGGAGGAGACTGAACTAGGTCAGGGGTTGCGGGATGGATTTCCTGGTGTTATAACTCTGCTGCATTGAATTTCAAGTTATCGTGCTATTCGTTGATCATGATGAACAGGTGAGCTGCGAATCAGTGTGTCTTGATCCAATTGAAGCCCCTATAGCTTGGAGAAGATGGTGAATGCATCAGCAGCATGTGCCGCATTGTCGTAGCCATGATCTGAGCTGGCCCGCTAAGAATACCTTGGTCTTGATCTCGTCAATGATGACGATGAGGCCTCATTCCAGATAGCGATAGTAGTGGGGCCCTCAGCCATGACGTCGATACCTCTACAGTGAACATGTGGTGACCACATGTTTCAACCTTGCAACTTCAGCCTCTCGACCTCCATCGCCTTCTACTCCCCAGCCAGGCTGCTCATGAGCTTGTTCTAATACCTTCTTTAGTCCTCAAGCTCTGTCTCTATCTCTGTCTCTACCTCTGGTGCGCTCTCGGCCATGGCTTCACTCTTGCGACAGATTGTCGCGGGGCCACGCGCTCGACACCCTGAAGCCGGTCTGGATCTCTGTTACGTTACGGATCGCATCATTGCCACGTATGTCACACGATGAGCGCTGAATTACTCTTCATCTCCTCAAATTGCTGAATTTCGCTAACATGGCCTGCTCTCCAGGTCCGGCCCCTCGCAAACGTACCCGCAGCTCGCCTACCGAAACCCCCTCGATCAGGTCGTCAAGTTCCTCGACTCCAAGCACGGCGAAGACTGGGCGATATGGGAGTTCCGCGCCGAGGGGACCGGGTATCCAGACGATGCCGTGTATGGTCGAGTGAGGCACTACCCATGGCCGGATCACCATCCCCCGCCCTTTCGCCTCATGCCCATGATCCTGGCCAGTATGCGCAACTGGATGCACGGCGGCGATCTCGAGGGCGGACGAGTAACAGAAGATGGGAGGCCCGTGTCTTCAGGGAAAGGGACGGGTGATGCAGCGCTGAGGGAGGAGAAGCGCAAGTCGAGGGTTGTGGTTGTGCATTGCAAGGCTGGTAAGGGACGTAGTGGGACTGTGAGCTGCAGCTACCTCATCGCTGAGGAGGGCTGGAAGCCTGAAGATGCACTTGCGCGGTTCACTGAGCGGAGGATGCGGCCTCGGTTTGGGGCTGGTGTTTCTATACCCTCACAACTACGTTGGATCAGCTACATCGAGCGTTGGACGAAAGGCGGCAAGAAGTACATCGACCGGCCGATCGAGATTGTCGAGATCCATGTCTGGGGCCTGCGGAATGGTGTCAGGGTCGACGTGGAAGGTTTTGCTGATGAAGGCAAGAAGATCGACATCTTTCACACCTTCAAGAAGGAGGAACGTGTGCTTGTCGACCCCGAAGCGCCAGAGGAGAGCGGTATTAGCGACATGATATGGGAAATGGCCGGATACTCGGTCAACAAGCAAAAGGAAAAGGCTCCGGATGAAGCCCATTTCTCAGAGGCGACGAACCCTGGCAACGGTGAATCTCCGACGGATGAAAAGGAGGCCAAGAATAAGAAGGAGGCCATCAAGCGCAAAGGAACAGAGCTTCTGCACAAGGTATCACCGGCGAGTTCACGTAAGTCACTCGCTTCCAAGAGTGCCTCTGCTCCCCCGAGCGCTGCCTCTTCCAAGACAGATGTTACGGATACATCCTCGGAACAGGAACCCGGAGGCATGGCCGTTATTCTAAGACCCAAGGAGCCCATCCGCATCCCCAACAGCGACGTCAACATCTCGGTGGAGCGTCGCAACAAGACGACCAGGAGTATGGGTCTCACCATGGTAACGGCTGTCGCACACGTATGGTTCAATGCCTTTTTCGAAGGTCAAGGCCCTGAAAACGACGGAAAGCCTGTCGAGAGCGGCGTCTTCAACATTGAATGGGACGCCATGGACGGGATCAAGGGCTCCAGTCGCAAAGGCTCCCGGGCTATGGACCGCATCGCCGTGGTGTGGCGCGTCGCCGGCACCGACGCAACGCCAGAGGAGGTATTGGAGCCGGACGAGGGACAGCCAGTGCCACAGGTTCGGGCGGCGGACTGGAAGGGTGCAAACAGGGAAGATCCGGATGCTGAGAAGGATTTGGGGCTGAGGGTACAGAGTCCAGTGAGTGCGGATGTGAGCAAGGCGAGTAGTATCAAGAGTGCAGAGGGGACCGTCGAGGCGAAGAAGGAAGAGAATGGGGAGGATATAGAGGGTGTCAAGTCTACTGGGCCGTCAGGGGAGGACCTGACGATTGGAGATCATGGAGAAGATAAGACGAAGGAGACAAGACAGTGAAGAGATGTAGGTGGGAGATAGATAATGAGGGGGGTGTACTGAGACTTGATGAGCATAGAAACCACGATATCCATGTACTTGTTCTATAACGGAGGCATAAGGGGGATGCGACATATGTCTGGGCCATATTGTAACAGTGCCACTTCCTCTTGAACGAAACATGCGAGAATGAACAAAAGCTCGAACGACAAGAATATCTGGCTGGACGCTATAGCTAGCGGAGGGCACCCTGGCCATCCCCGGATCTTCATCCAACTACAACTATTATTACCCTCGCCCAGTATACCGAGCTGAGACTTCAACACCCTGTTTCAACGAGGCCATCAGCATCAACACGTCTCCTCTGACACCAGCATGACTCGAAAACCACGCCAGAACACAACCAACACTAAATCATTCCTTCGAGCTCAAGTTTCATGCGGAACGTGGCGGCGAGGGACCCTTGCTCGGAGGGAAAGCTGATTCACCTTTGTGGAGAGGGCTCTCGGGAGACAGAGCATCATGCACATCAGATGGGAGTCCACTGGGCTGGGGGCTGGAAGGGAATACGTGGGAGTTGGGGGGACAGGGTGCTTCAGAGGATGTAGTACATGAGTTGGTATGCCGATGGCTTTGTATGCTTCTCGTTGTCATCTTTGCAAGTTGATGTAACGAATCTCAACTCAACCGACACCCGAGATGTTGAAAATCGGGGACCCCGATGGTCCGATAAAACAAAACATTTCCCCCTCATATGAACAAGGGGTAGCCCCAGGATCTCACGCTCGGATGCCGCTGTGGAAATCTGGAGCCCCCGAGAGCCGCAACCCCCCCGAGGGCCCGGGCCGCGATGGTCCGCAAAGTGTTGGTTGACAAGGATATCCTGAGAAGAGGATATCGCGTGACGGGTTTCATGGAAGGATGACTGCGTTTGCGAGGTGCAGGATCGTCGCGGGGTTGATATCAAGGGGAGTCCTTGTTGAGGGTGTGTGAGATGGCACTGTTGGGAGGAGAGACGGAGAAAGACGTGGTCGTGTAGGTCCTATAAAGCCTCTTGATTTCCTGCTCTGGATGCTGTGAGTTCTGTGAGAGCCAAGCAAGACCATATCCAAACACCATGTCGCGAATGCAGACGCTCGAAGAGAAGCACCCCGAACTCTTCCGGCCAGACCTCAACATCGACCGCCGCAAGTGTACACGGACAGTCCCCATGGAAGTCCTCGCCCTCGGCATGTCGCGGACAGGCACATCCTGCAAGTTGACAAAGACACCTCCTCCATCTCAAACCCCACTAACCAACAACCTTGCAGCAATGCAGCGAGCTCTCATGATCCTCGGGTACAACGAAGTATACCACGGCTTCGCCATGTTCGCCAACCCCTGCGAGGTCGAACTCTGGAAGGAGGCCTTCCACCGAAAATACGACCTCCAGCCGGGCCAGGAACCTCTGGGGCGCAAAGACTTTGACCAGCTCCTCGGTCACTGCGGTGCCATCTGCGACTATCCCGCCAACTGCTTCGGCCCCGAGATGCTCGAGGCGTACCCAGAGTCCAAGGTTGTGCTCGTCGAGCGCGACGTCGAGGCTTGGTACAGGAGCTTCAATGACAGCATCATCAGCACCATGTATAACCCGTTCTGGCGCTTCCTCGCTGCCATTGGGGCTAGGTACGTCTCCGAGGTTGACGGCCTGACGACGGTGTGGTTCAAGTACGTCTTCAAGGCGACGACAAAGGAGGAGATACAGGCCAACGTGCGGGAGGGATACAAGCAGCACTACAAGAACGTGAGAGAAACAACACCCCCCGAGCGGCTTCTTGAGTACAACCTCAGGGACGGATGGGAGCCGCTGTGCAAGTTCCTAGGCAAGCCCATCCCAGATGTGCCGTTTCCGCACATCAACGACCAGGAGTCGTTCCATGAAAAGTTGACCATCATCATGAAGAAGGGGGCCAGGGTGTTTGCGCGCAATTTGACCTATGTCGCTGTGCCGAGTATCGTCGCGACAGCGGCATATTACTTTGCGACGAGTGACATGGGCAGCGGGCTGTTGTCGTCTCTTCCAAGTCAGGTCGGGAACTTGGGTGTTGTGAACTGAAGAATGGGCTGTAACATATTTGGTCTCCGGCGGGAGGGATGACGCATTGATGAAGGGGTATCTATAGATTGAATGGACGCTCATCGGGTAAAGAGAGCATCAATAATGTCTTCCCCTTCCTCTGTAATGCCGATCTCCTCGATATCCTCCATATCCTCCTCCACGTCGATGGTCTCCCCTATCCCTGTGACCGTGGTAACCTCCACGTCCGCCTTCGTGGTGTGGTGGTGGAGGTACGGGCTCCTCAACCTCTACTTCATACTCCTCGTACTCCTCTCGGAAGTACTCCCCCGTAGTCTCTTGCTCCTGCTTCGCGCTTTCAGGATCAAACACAAACCTCATAGTTCCATCCTGCCCCCGCGCAGTCCTACGTCCAGAGGCATCTCCAGGCCAAGAGTTAGAAGTCGCTGGGGATGTGGCTGAGGCTGGTGTCAGGGGTTGAGGATCTTCGGCCTCGCAGCGGGAGCAGAAGAACAGGTGACGCGGCTCGAATGCCTTGTCAAGATCGTTGTTAAGCCGGATCTTGATATCGATGATCTTGTTCTGGTCAAACTGCGGTCCGAGCTTGGTCGACTTTTGGTGCTGCACGTAGAGATCGAGAATGTCGAGCATCGTCTCCATGACGGCACCTCGGTGATATTGAGGCTTCTTGGCCGCATACTCTTGCACCTTTTCAACATGCTGTTCTGTCATCAGAGCCGTGAGCTCCACGACAGCCATGACCATGGAAAAGGTTGTGCGCTTGATGGGCACAAATGTCTTGTACATGTCGATGCACATGGCGTATGCTGTCTCGAAGAATGACCTGCCCTCTTCCTTGCCCAGTATCTCCCGTACCACCTTGACGAGGAGCTTCTGAGGGTATCGCGTACGAAAATCGAAGCCGATGGTTTCGAGGATCAAGCGTTCGAGGCAGATGATGATTTTTCCCGGCGAGTCAAAGATCTAGAACAGGATGAGAACATATTCAGAGTCCAGGGGTGTATGGGATATGTACCTTGTCATCAGAAGCCGCTGGTTTATCCGGATTCTTGACATTATACGCCGCGGCAAGGATTTCTTTAGACTTCTTGATGGTATCCTCCACCTTGCACGCTACGAACAGAGCGGCCAGCGCTGCATCCTGGTAGTTGTACTCGGCGTCGCGAAAGTTGAGTCGAAACTTGTGGAAGTACGTGCACGCGGTATCAAACGTTCGAACAGGCCTGGCTATTGTCAGAATCGAGGCAGAGAGAACCGAGCGGTCGTGTCCAACTCACAGCTGCAAGTACTCTCTGACGTTGTCAATCAGTTGCACGCCCTGCAGTCGGTAATTATCCTGCCTTGCTGGGTCGCATCCGTTGTCCTTGAGCATCCGTCGGAGCTTGAGTTCGGTTGTGTACTGGTTCGAGCTCGAGATGAAGCCTGGATGAGGCCCGATCTTGGCTATCGCATCGCCATTCGTCGCCGTGGCGGCTCGCTCGTTGTTTGAAGGGGCCATTTGGATGGCTGATGCGCCGAGGCCAGGCTCGTCGGGTATTGGATGCGACAGGAATAGATGCGGTGGTGGAGAGTATTGATAGAGGTTCGTGTCTCGAGTATCGCCGGTCGTTGAGGATGTTGGAGCTCGTTTGGTTCTTTTGTTTCGAACAACGGAATCGAAGGATTATCGTCAAAGGGGTTGATCCGCCAGCCCTAGGCGCCGCGGGCCGTGTAATGCGGTATAAACACACTAAAATAAATGGAACTATTCTCTCAGGCGGTGGTCCGGTAGTTTATAAGCAGAGAAATCCAGGTATATTGTGTTCTTGAAGAGCTTGAATCAGTTGGCGATGAAGCTCTGATGCGACAAGGCTGAGGCTGTTGTGTGGCGCAGTAGCACCAGCCACAGTTCGTGCTTGTCTGGTACAATCCATCTGAGCAGCTATAACTTTGGGAATCAACATTTATAACTCAAGCCGATGGCTTAATTAACGATTTGAAGCATTCGCTTATGGTTTCTTGTATATTTGTGACTGCCGTTTATTTACAGTGACATAGATATGTGCAGACTCTAGTTAGGTATTTGTGCCTCATTTAGTCACAATGGATCCCCAGTTCAAAACGCCAGCACCCAAATTTTCAGCAACGTTGTATGAGAAAGGACGAGATAGAGCAGATGCAGTAGTAGCTTTCTCTCCTAATTTAGTTGTGATCAGTTTGTATTTCTTGAACCATCATCATCCTGGCACAGTCGTTGCTAACCTTTGAGAATAAGTCGAGATTTCTTTTTCGCCTGCAATAGGGTAACCCACATCGCCCCCAACAACCCAATTGCCAGCATGTCTGAATCATTGTCTACTCCAAGTCGGTAGATGCGATAGTGGGAGCATGATGAAAGTCGCCGTCCGCCTCCTTGAAAGAAGGAAAAGGGAGGGCAGCAGCCAGAGTGGCACAGGCGATGACGAAGAAGGTGTTGAAGTTCATGGTGGACGTTGGGATAACTGTTGTAGGAAGGAGCAGAATGAGAGTGTAGAGGATCGAGTGGAGTTGTTTGAAGCTGGAATGAGTGAAGCAGGAATAGGGAGAATGGAGACCAGCTCAGCTTATTGTCAATGAAGGACCAAAATATGAATGAATGATGGAGTAGTTCTTAGGAAACAAGTGGTTGAGCCATTGGCTTTTGTATCATTGAGGGATTGTCCCCTTCAGCAAACTCAATCACCCTAACCCACTAGCATCAGTGCGACTGTCTCGAACGATTCGCTATCACTCGAGGCGTCGTCATCCACAGCCGCATCTTTCTCTCGAAACGACCGATCGCTAGGGCAGACTGGAGTCTTCACGTCCACCGGGGGTTTTACTAGTGACGAATACTTCGGGTAGTGGGCGCTGGCGAATCGCCGGAGCAGGGGGGATCTGCAAGTCAGGGAGGTGGGAGGTTCAAGATGGAGTCACTCTCGACTTCTTAGAGGGCAGGTTCTGCAGGGCCCCTTGCTTGTTTCCCGACGGTCCGTATGAAGAGGTAAGAAAAGCCCATGATTTGATGTTTCCCGAGTTCCGTGACTCGTGAGTTCCTGTGTTCATCGTGAAACCGGTACCTGCTGAGGCGGATCATCTTCTTGCCGCAGTGACCAATGGGAAGCTCTCACCATAGCAGTTCATTCCTAATTACGCCCACCCCCGCGCTCCTTCCGGAAGCACGGTTGGTGGAGGTAATAGCTCGCGAGCTGACGTCTTCAGCTCCAGGCAGACTCTCCATCTCCAACATCGAATCCAGCATCCACAGCAGCTCATCACACGAATTAACCATACTTTTGGCATTTCCTTTTTCATTGGTGTTTATCGTCGTTCATCATCATGCTCTATCCTTCCCTGCTTCCCCTTGGCTTGGCCACGGGGCTTCTGGCCGGCCATGGCTATGCCGCACCCACCCACGCGACTGACGATCTGGACGACACTCCACTTCCCGTTGTCATCTGGCATGGCCTCGGTGACTACGTCAACAGCGACAGCATGAAAGCCGTGGAGGAACTCATCGAGTCTGCCAACCCTGGTACCTTTGTCCATGTGATTGCTGTCGACAAGAGCCCCGACCAAGATCGCACCGCCACCTTCACTGGCAACGTCTCGGCCCAAATCGAGCAAGTCTGCGAGGAGCTCGCCAAGCATCCGATCTTATCTACGGCACCAGCAATTGATGCTGTCGGCATCTCCCAGGGCGGCCAGTTCCTGCGTGGCTACGTCGAGCGATGCAACTGGCCCCAGGTCCGCAGTCTCGTCACCTTTGGCAGCCAGCACAATGGCATCTCCAAGTTCAGAGTTTGCGGAGACAACGACTGGATCTGCAAGGGAGCTATGGCGCTTCTTAAGTTCAACGTCTGGAGCAACTTTGTGCAGTCGCGTCTTATCCCCGCCCAGTACTTCCGTGACCCCCAGAACCCAGACTACGAACGTTATCTCGAGAATTCCAACTTCCTGGCCGATATCAACAACGAACGCGAGCTCAAGAACGAAAAGTACAAGGCCAACCTTGGCAGCTTGACCAACTTTGTCATGTGGATGTTTGAAAGTGACACCATGGTTTCTCCCAAGGAGTCGTCTTGGTTCGAGGAGGTCAACGGTACCGAAGTTATCCCATTGAGAGCCCGCAAGCTCTACCGCGAGGACTGGCTTGGTCTTCGTGAGCTTGACCGCAAGGGTGGCCTCCGATTCCGGGCCGCACCTGGTGACCACCTCGAGAACATGGGCGAGCTGCTCAACAAGACGGCGGCCGAGTTCTTTGGCCCTTGGCGAAAGACGTTCAAGTCTGACATGGAGAACCCTACAGGACATGGCCTCTTTGAGGCGGAGGAGCTATAGCGTTGCGCCGAAGTGACTACTACTGAGTGTTCTGGATTTTATCGGGGTTATTCTGCACATAAATCTGGGTTGAAGGGAAAGGTCAGAGCAGGGAACAAGGCGTGAAATTGACATGTTAGGCACAAGGGTCATGAATGGGTTGGCGTGTTTTTGTAATACCACTCAACAGGACAATATTGATATTGGATGAATGCAAAGGCACAGTTCTATTCTTATTTTGCCGCCGTTCAACGCCCCAACACCGGTGCCGCGAGTAATGCAAGGTATCAGTTTAGTTGTCAATGGCCTTCTTTGCCTTGGCCTTTTGCTTTTTCAACCGGGTCTTGCGGTCCGAGATTTGCTTGTCGAGCTTGTCATCGTCTCCATCGGGAACCTTCTTCTCCTTCTTGGCCTTCTTCTTGGGGGCGGGAGACTCGGCCTCCTCGGTGGTGTTCTCGAGCGACTTGCGCTTCTTGCCAATGTTGGCCTTCTCAGCCTTGAGCGCCTTGGTCTCATCCTCCTCGGCAATGACATCCTTGTCGTCGACCCAGAGCTCGTCGGCCATCCAGATGGGCAGGGCGGTGGTCTCGGGGCCCTTGATGTAGATGCTCCTCAGGTTGCGCCACTTCTGGGGAACCCACCTCTCGACCATGGCGGTGACGACGGTGTCGACATTCTCGGCAATCTGCTCAGGGGTCCAGCCAGAGTATCCGACTCGCACGGCAGTGTTGGTGGTGGGCGAAAGGCTGACGAGGGCAGCGCCGATGGCCTTTTCAACCTCCTTGGCAATCTCGGCGGGTGTGCCGGCGTTGACGACACCCTCGGTCTTGACTCGCTTCTGTCGCTTGCCGTCGACCTTGGGGGCCTTGGCCTGCAGGCTGACGGGGATGGGTCGCTTCTGGGTCGTCTTGTAAAAGGTCTTGCCTAGGACCTTGGGTAACCGGCTGATGATTCGGTCGTCGGCGAGGAAGATGTCGCACTCGGAGTAGAGTTTCCTCTGGGCCTCGTACTGGCTGAACTTTGCCTTGAGCTTGCCGTAGTCGATGACGCGGGCGATGCGCTTGGACAGCTCGGCGGGGAACTCTTCCGAGGCGACAATGTCCTTGTAGGCGCGCTGGGGGTCGGCTGTGATGAGGCAGATGGTGGCCGTCTCGTCCGTGTTGAGCGAGTGAGGGAGGACGATCTTGCCGGGCTGGAGGCGGGCCTTGTCGGCGATGTGGCGCTTGGTGGTGAGGGTGAGCCAGATGGGGGTCTCGGTGGGCTCGTCGTCGTCGTCGAGGAGGTTGCGCTTGCCAGTCTCGTCGGCCTTTTGCTTGGATGCCTTCTTGATGTGTGCCAAGAGAGCCTTGGAAGCTTTGAGGGTCTGGATTGAAGGGTTAGCGGGAGATAACGAGGCCGTAGAGAGAGGTGTTTGACATACCTGATCAGGGTCAATGGCAGCTACGGCAGTAGAGCCGGCGGCGACGAGTTCCTTTGAGGGCGCCATTGTCGCGATCGCAAAAGTTGTCTTGGGGGAGATGCAAAGAAATGTCAAAGTTTCTCTGATAGTGGGGACATTTTTTTTATCAGTATCAGCGAGGAAGTTTTTTTGTCGCCGGTGGTTGGGCGGTCGGAATATGCAAGCCCCGGGCTCCGGTCTTGGCGCCATGCGAGAGTGAAGTGTGGCGGAGCGGGAGCGTCGGGGGGTCCACATTCTCACGACTGACGCGACGCAGGCTTACTTACAAACATGCTCATCATCTCTGATCTGACGACGAGGACGTTGGATTGTTTTCTCTTTTTTTTGCATTAAGAACTGAAGATACAGTTGGTTCTGTGTCTGTTTCATCATGGCTTCAGACTTGAGTGATCCTGCTAATAGGAGGGCCTCTTGTGATCAGTGCAGCAAGTCCCCTTGTGATTACATAACCCTACCGCGCAGCCATACTGACCAAGTCCAGGACAGAAGAAGTTGAAGTGTGATGGTGAATATCCAGAATGTGGAAGATGCTCTGGCATGAGTGAGCTGTGCAAGTACTCTGCACGGTTACCCATGGGCAGACCCAAAAAACGGAAGCTGCAGTCCGAGAACGAGGCTCAAGATGGCAGCACTGCTACCTTTTCAAGCGGCGTGTCCACAACGACACTTGAAAAGAGTGTCTCGAGCGAGACGACATGTGATTTGGAGCCAATTGCTTACGATCCATGTCTACAGCCTCCTAGTGACTTGACGGCTGATATTGTATCTTGGGGGTATGTGACGCCCCTCTTACCTTGATGACCCGCTGCTGACGAGCCCAGATGCGAGACAAACGTCGACCCGAAATTGTTGGCGGTTGAGACAGATCCTGGACAACAGACCTGCGCTTGTCTAGCCAACCTCTATTTATCCCTGGAAGAGGTTCGAAAAGCAGACAATTTGCCCTTTGCGGCGCGGCTTTCGCTTCTTCGGGATCTCACAGCCAACGCATCCGGCATCATACAATGCCAAGTGTGCCCGACCAAGTTCCTCTGGGCGATGCAGAATGCTCAGCTCCTCAACACTTTGATAATCTCAATCGCCGAGGGATACAAAAAGATTGTGAAGTCAGTCGAGGATGAGACGCAACGTGCTCAGGAGGGGAACGAATCCAAGCTCTTGTTCATCAGCGACGGTGAAAAGCATGAGCAGACGTCTCAGAATGGCAACGCGTCCCATGGTCAACCTGGATTTCCCCTGAGCCTGGATCCCCTGGATTGGCAGAACATTGCGAAAAAGGCCATCAAAGCTGAGCTCTTTGGCACGAAGCATTCGATATCACCTTCGTTTGCGACCATGCTGCAACTTATGGAGGATCGTCAGCAGGGCTGGCACTCGGGCAGTCTCCCCGTCACCTCTGGGATCGCGTGCAGACTGCCTCACCAGATGAAGGACAAGGAGCCGCATTGTGTGTCGCTGGTGAAGCATACAAGGGGCATGGTTAGCCAGCTGCTGGTCGATATTTGATTTGGATTTATTGCGCACATGATACGTTCGCTCCTGTTTAGATACCCATTACTCAATGCCTTGGCGTAGTCTTCTATCAATTGTATTTAGCAACCTCGTTTGGGATACACACGAGTTCCGTGGTTGATGAGGCTAAACCTCTTCCGGAAATGTTACGAGCTTGACTCGATCCCCACTTCCTCGGGGTTTTCACGTAAGGGGCTTTAAACTCGGTGCCTATCCCAGGCTTCCAGGATGCGCCGTAAAATGCTAGACATGATGGAGTGATGGGTCCTGGCGCTTTCTAGTTTTGCTACTCGAGTGGCCGGGGCCCCTAATATTCGGACCCTTTGTAAAACCCGTGCCCGTTGGCCCGTTGAAGAGCCAACCGTCTTGAGATGGCATATAAGACCAGTGGCGGCACCATCTCGAGAACTTCAACTCACCAGCAACATTATCTCACCTAATTCAACCATCTTCCTACGAAACTCGGCACAATGGCCTCCACCAATGTTGAACGTTTGACTCCTCTTGACCACCTCATGCCGAGAACCTATGTTGGTGTTGTCTTCTCCTTCCGAACCACTGAATCAACCACCGCCATCTCTGCACGACTCCAGGATGGTCTTGTGAGCCTCTCGAAGCAACTGCCCTGGTTGTCTGGCCGGGTCTTCCCAACAACAAGAGCGCGAGAGGGTGGCCAAGTCCCCAGCCTCGAGATCCGATGGAGTGACGATGATGCCGTTCCTACCATCCAAGATAAGGGCGTGATTGATACTTCTTACGCCAGCGCTGTTGAGGGTGTCATGCCTCCGTCGGCTGTTCCTGCGGATGTGATGCCGGTACTTGCCATGGTCGACGAGGCTACTTTCAGCTCTGGGGTTCCCATCTTTGGCGCGTCCGTCTTTCAGTTTGCAGACAAGCAGGGTGTGGGATTGTTCGTCTCGATTCACCACAACGTGGTCGACGCCGCTGGATTTGCGCAGGTTGTGAAGCTCTGGGTTCAAAACCTCTCGGGAGCCGAGCCGAGTGGCGAGAAGCTGGGTCTCGACAGATTCACCCGTCTCTCCGAAGCTCTTTCCCAGGATCTGTCTGCTGTTTCGACTCAGTCGACTGCTGAAATCTTTGCGGCGCATCCCGAGCACTCGAGCGCTCCCCCAGCGTTTCCGACTGAGTTTTCGCCCTCGACGTCAAAAGTGTTTACAATTCCTATTGGTCGGATCAACGCCATCAAGGAGCAGCTGGAAGGCCTCGTGTCGGCTCCCCTGACTACCAACACTATAGTTTCTGCCCTCGTCTGGTCTGCTGTCACGCGTGCGAGAGCTCAGCGTAGCACTGCTCTTCAAGGCGAGTCGAGTCGACTTGCCATGGCTGTGAATGGTCGACGGCGTCTTGGGGAGGGATTCTCAACAGCTGAAAACCCCTACTTTGGAAACAACATCCTCTACTCCCTGGCCAAGACAGAGGTTGACAACCTGAATACCTCTTCTGACGCAGAATTTGCCCAGAAGCTGGCCAAGGTCTGCGACAGCGTCGCCGAGTCCCAGTCGCCAAACAAGATCAACTCGCGCCACATCGCCGAGATCTACACCCTCGCAGAAAAGATGGACAACTACCAGATGATCTTTCCCGGCTGGGATCTCTTCTCTTCTCGTGATTTTACCCTCACGAGCTGGGCTGACCTCGACCTGTATGGGCTGAACTTTGGAGTGGGTCTCGAGAAGCCTGAGTTTGTCAGGGCGCCGCATTCTGAGGCTGATGGTGTTGGCCTTGTTATGCCGAGGAAGAGGTCGGAGGGTGAGGTGCTTGAGGTTATCGTCATGTTGAGGAAGGACGATATGGAGGTTCTGGAGAGAAATGGCATCTAAGATGCTGAGGGGGCTTTGCGGGAGTGTAGGGAGCATCCAGTTCGAAAGGGGTATAATCTTGAAAATATAGTTAAAGATGGAATTTGCGTAGATAGAGATATTGAAAATAGAGTGCATTGTGCTTCTTGAAACAAACATTCAACTTGAGCAAGAAGCAACCTTGCATGTACAACCGGTATGTCGATCCGGAGGGTCTGGATGTAGCTCAAGATCCGGCTTCGCACCCGGAGCGGCTGATGTATCCGATGGCACTACGGGTAATTTATCCGCCCAACAACTGCATGTGTATCAATATAGGGAGTTTGTGATAGGCATTGGGAGCTGCAGTGGAAGTGAGGGGGGTTGACATTGAGCATTATAAAAGCCTGATGTTTCCCTCCTTTGCCAGACCAGGAAAAGCAAGCTCATTCATCCCTATAAATCACTTTGAATATATCGTCAACTAGCTCACATTTTACTATTATGCACATCAACAAGATCACCGTCTTTACCTACGATGCCAACTACAGCAACGGCACGTACACCATGTCTGGCGGTCGGAGTGCTACCGGCCAGCGGTCCCTCGTCGTCCGGATCAACACCGACGACGGCATCGAGGGCTGGGCAGAGTCAGCGCCCCTGGGGGGTGATTACCTGCCAAGCTTTTTCAACGGTGAACTCGCCGCGCTCAAGGAGCTGAGCCCTCATGTTCTGGGCTTGGACCCACGCTCCCCGGCGGTGGTGGGAGCTGCCATGGATGGAATCCTCATGTCAGGCACTGCAGCCAAGGCTATCATTGACATTGCCTGTTGGGACATCTTGGGTAAGGCCGTGGGTCTACCAACGTCGGTCCTGCTCGGTGGGCTTCGACAGAAGGAACTCCGTGCCTTTTCGGTCATTGGTATCGGAGACCCGGCAACCGGCGTTGAGAAGGCTCGCGCTGAACTTGACAAGGGGGCCAAGGCCATGCAACTCAAGGTCGGAGACGACCCGTTGAGTGACGCTCGGCGGGTCATAGCCATCCGCGAGGCTCTCCCTGACAGTGTAGACGTCTGGGCTGATGCCAACGGAGGCTGGAACCTCAGCCAGGCTCTGACGTTTGCCCGCGCGCTCCCTCAGGGCATGACCGTGGCGATAGAGCAGCCGTGTGCCACCCTCGCGGACTCCGCCGAGGTTGGCCGCCGGACCGGCTTGCCAATCGCCCTGGATGAGTCTGTCGTCACCATGAACGACCTCGTCTCTGCACACGCCCTCGGCATAACGGGCGTCAACATCAAGCCCTCACGAGTTGGCGGCTTCACCAAGGCCCGCACCCTCCGCGACGCGGCCGTGGCCCTCAACATGATGGTCACTATCGACGACACCTGGGGTTGCGCCTTGACGACGGCGCAGAACCTGCAGCTGGCGGCCTCCACGCCACGGCAGCGCATGAGGGCAGTTGATTTGTTTGCCGAGTGGACGAACCCGCTGATTGCAGAGATACCTCGGTTAAAGGGAGATGGACAGATAAGCGCCACAGAGTTGCCTGGCAATGGATTTGGGGCTGTGGATGTTGCACTTTTGGGAGAGCCGCTTTTTGAGATCAAGGCTTGAAGGACAGTGAGGTTGGATGAGGGGATGGGTGGATGGTGGTTCAGTTCTCGTCGTGTTGTCGACTGATCTTAGTATCCCTCTTTATCTGCTATCCCACGCCCTTAATAAAAAGTCCAGTATCAAGTAGCTTGTTGATATAAACATGCGGAACACGGAGTTCATCAGAGGCTATTTGAAGAGTTGTGTGACCACAACTGTGAAAATCAAACAGGGTCTTCCAGTTCCGGCAGTGACCCCAAGCTGCCGGACTACCTGCCGGTCGTTTATCCCAGGTGCCCAGCCAGGCACCAGGATACAAGCGTGAAAACACAGATCCTGACTTCAGCTGCGGCTTCTGTACGACCGGAAATTATACCCTCATGTGACTTGTTTGCAGCATGTCTCAGGGGTAATTGGGGGTGGCGTTCAGCCAAGCTCCATCCGAGTGACACCCTCCTCGATACGGCTGCCCGTCACACGACTGTGGTTTGTCTACGCGTCACGAACGTGGCGCTTATGATATGCAGCATCGTTTTGGTGCAGCTACATATATTGGTCGAGGCTTTGCTATGCCTTGTTTGTGTTACCCTGTTATCAGTCGCAGCGGCGCTAAGTTGAGCTCTCATACGCTGATTACTTGATTCAAGGACACAACCAGGCACATTTCCTGCTTAAACTGAAACATGATGCCTGGTTTTTACATTTCTGCCTTGGTGCCGCTTCTTGTCTTGGATCATTTCAACCCATTGTTCGGAAGAAACTTGCTTGGTATTCGCTGGCGTCCGTCCGTCGGCTCGTCGCAGGTGTGAGTGTGTAACGTGCAAATAAATGTCGGCTGAGTTCCGTCGTCAGGGGAAAACATGGCCTTGAGGCTGAGCAAGTAGGTACCTGCGTTGTGCTGCCACCCATGTGCTGAAGTATTTAAGGAATGTACGACAGCTTGACTGGTTTGACAAGATAGATCAACAGCAGCAACCATGTATCTTCTACTCTGGTTAATCTACCTCCTGATCGTTCTTGCCTGCGTTGCTACCGTCAGCGCCCAAGACTATGGATATGAAACCTGCAAGAACAAACTGGATGCCATTATAGTCGGAAACACAACCAAGGATGGGATCAACAACGAGACTGTCTTGGAGTATCTCTGGCAAGGGGCCATTACGGGGTTCAGGGGCAAAGACCCTCCTATTGCTCTTGGGTATGAGGGTAAGTTGTGATCCTACAAGTACTTTTTCGCTTGATGCTGACCATGAAAGGATGCCTCAAGATCTGTGAAGGTCGCACCGATCGAGTGACCACTAGGTCGACCCTTGAAATGGTAACAACCTGGATCTTCCCCCTTTCCATCGTCTTCAACCTTCCCTACGACTCGCTCCACCACCACAAGATTCGCAGAACAGCCCAAGCAGTGCTCAACTGGGCGGGCTCTCCACAGACCGCCTTGACACACACCATCTGGAACGTGCGACAGATCAGGCATTGTCATCGTATCGCAAAGCCAAAGAATATCTTGACCACTGATGGATTTTACGTCTTGAGCTGTCTTGGCCAGTTTGAACTGCCCAACAGCGAGAGGTTCTACACAGCCCTTATCTATGGCCTCTTCCGACCTTTACCGTATCCCGACGCCCCGGATCAGCACTACACGGCGCAGCTGCTCTCAGACGTGGCATTCCAACTGCGCATGCTGAGACGTCGCGGCGTTATTCCGACTCTTGCTGGTCTTGGGACCTTTATCACGGCCTTCATCTTCTCCATCGTCCTTGCCTTTGATGAAGAGGCGGGTAACCGAACGGGTTCGCCTCTTACCCTTGGACTTCTTTACTGCTGGTTGCCCCTATTGGTCATCTTTACCATCATTGACCGCAACCCTGTGTCATCGGATCGTTCAGCGTATGTGTTGACCAGCTACTTATGGAACTATCGAATGCTAATATATACTTAGTGCTCTGATGTCCCGCTGGCTCTTTAATGTCGACGCCGTTTTGACCTCTGCGCGAACTGCACGAGCTGCTGGAGTTGACTTGAACAACATGCGAGCACCTGTATGGTGGTCACGCAGGGCGGCCGACCTGGACGAGTTTGAAATCCAAGAGTTTATCGGACAAGGCCGCAAGATCAAGTATTGCGGCCTCGCTGACGCAGTGATTCGGACTCAGAGGGCACATAAGTCTCCTTTGGGTAACGATCTTGACCAGTACGGACTTCGTGCGCGGACGGTCATGCGCCACCTCGATGGGACACGACCGACTCAGTGGTGGGTCACGGCCGTTGCCTCGCTCTTCTTGGTCGTATTTGAGGTCATGATGGCCTTCTTGGTTGCCTTCTGCACGCCTACCTTTGGTCTGGGCTGCTGGTCTGGCGGTCTGCTCTTGTATGGCGTGTTGAGCACCGTGACTTGGGTGATACACTTGTTTTTCAAGGCTCCGGGCAAATTGGGGCAGATCATCTGCAGCTGCTTCAACTTCCTCGCTCTTGGGTGGATTATAACCCTGACAGGCTTTGTGGTAAGTATCTCTTCCCAGTACTGAGGACGAAGCGGCTGACCAGTCTAGTTGGCGGGTGGGTTCAGAACATGCTGGTGCAGCACCGTCAAGCTAAGTTCGGGGGGCTACATGATGTTTGAGAGTTTCGACTACTACGTTAAGAACTTTGCAATGGACGGCCCTTGGATCAGCGCCTCGGTTCTCGGAGGATTGGTTCCCGGTGCAGTGTTGGTGACGGCAACTGCATGGTGGATGAAGTGCCAGCATTTGTGGTCGACGGAAGAGACGGGACCAGTGCAGGACTTTGCACTTGTCAATGTTAACTTTAGGGCTGACACTTCATGGTTGAGGGCTTAGAGTCTGGGAGAGGTAGGGGTTAGTGGTGGAGGACTCTGGCGGCACATTTTGGAGCATTGCTTTGTGTTGTATTACATGTTGGACATGGACATGGACATGTGTTTGATGAGGTTGATTAATGGTGCTCAGGTGTACAGTATGCAATTCGAATAGATAACCAGGAGGACAGGAGTTTGCCATTTGGTCTATTATCTAAGAGTCTAGTAACTGAAATAGCTTTTCCTTGAAAAACAATCATGCAAAGAACTTCTCAACAGCCTTGGTAAACTGTTCAGGATCTTGAAGCGGCGCAAAGTGACTGACACCGGGCAAGATTTCCAGTTGGCTGCCCTTGATCGCCTTGTGAAGCTTCTCCGGCACGTCAAGGTTGATGGCCTCCTCGTGCTCAGCACCCACGATGATGACTCTGCTGCCGTCAATAGTACCGAGCTGCTGATCTGTAATCTGAGGGAGAGTGGCCTCCATGGTGCCGACCTTGTTGGCAAACTGGCTAAAGCTGGCGCCGGGCTGAAGCTCGGCGTACTCGACACCGCAGCGAGAGACAAACTCGTTGAAGATGGCCGTGTCAGAGAAGGTGGCGTTGGTCTGCTCCGGGTTGGCAGCTCCTCCGAAGATAAAGGCCTTGTGGATGGGCGCGGCCAAGGTCGGGTTGATGAGTGCAGCCAGAGTCGTCATGGCGCCGTCTGACCAGCCGACGACGTTGTACCTGGACACGCCAGCAGCGGTGAGTTGGTCGTGAATGTCGTCTGCCATCTGGTCATAGGTGAAGACATCGTTGGCGTTGAAGGTCGAACGACCGTGGCCTCGACGGTCAACGGCGATGACATAGTGGCCCTTGGCAACGAGGCGAGAGATGACGGATCCAAAGTAGGCAGAGTAGCCTAGACCGCCGTGGTCCATGACGATTGGGATGCCTCCAACGTGTTCGTTGTACTTTTGCATCCAAAGTTGAACTCCATTGATGAGGGTAGTCTTGGTGTTGATGGGAGATGGCAGGTTGGGCGTTGGTGGAAGAGTCTGCCAGATGGGAGTCTCCTGGCGGATGGCCAAGCCATTGGCAACGGCGGCAAAGGCAACAAGCTGCTTGAACAACATGGCGATGGGATGATTTGAAGTTATTGATGAAGGAATGAGAAGGTGCAATGCCATACCTATATATACTTGGGGATATATGCAGTCCGAAGGTGCCGGAATACGAGAACCGGCCAGGATGTCGGTAGATTCGAAACTCCCGACAAACCTTCAATGCCGTCACGGCCAAGTTTAGCTCGTTAATGCCTCTGTAATTAAAGGACAGTGAGCGTTGCTTGCGTTGACGGCCAGGGGCACCCTGGATAGTTGCAAACCTTAATCCTCACACGTGGAGTTGGCACTGCCTTGGAGAGATTGCTGGATTTATAAGCCCTGCAATAGAAGCCTTGAGGTGGTCATGGTCAAAGTTTAAACTTGATGAGATTCGTATGCTCTTTTGTCTTGTTCTCCCTAGGGTGGAGGAGTCTTGCGAGCAGCGTTGGAGACGAAGCGTCCGGGCTCATAGGCATGATTAAGGGGCTGACGCAGGGAAGAACCGGAGCTAAGCAGGGTCGCATGTTTAAAGACACGATCGGAACTAATTGGTCAAATATCAACAACGTCGAGGTTGCATAGTCTTGATCTGTCTGCGGATAGTCCCTACATATCTGCCAAGTCCTCTAATGCTCTATCCGGGCTTCCATTCCTCAAAGAAGCCCCCTTGCCGACGAGGCGCTTTTCTTCCAACATCACTGGAGGAGGGCCACAAAATGACCAGGGTTTTCCTCGTCGGACAGTCAAAGGACCCCGATTCCTCCGGACGAGTCTCCGCTCCCGTGCCGCTCTCCCCAAGATGGTGGTAGTGAGCTGATTGAATTCCAGCCCTTTGTTTTTATCTCGCTCACCACCAACGAGCGGAGTCGCACACGCACAACGTCTGCTACTGTGTCACAGTTCACTCGAGACTCACCGAGTAGCGATAGATCGTCTATCGGCACACCTTCTGAACGATATACAGGCCCTTTGCCTGTTGAACCCTCTCCCGACACGCCGGATTGACCCACTGAGGCCATCCATTTCCAGGCAGGATCGGCTGTCCCCCCGAGCCTCACAATAAAGAAACCCCAGCCATCATGTGCCAAGACGAGCAGGCGCCCCGTGCCCCAGAGGCAGAGGTGAATTGACCCTGCCAGTGGGGACTGGTAGACATTAACCCTTCAACAGACCGATAGCGAGAGCGTCTACTCCGAATATGCCAGTGATGTATCTGAGACGACCAGTGCGACGTCATCCATCTTCGACTATCAGTATGAGAATGGACGTCGCTATCATGCGTATCGTGCTGGCCAGTACCTGCTGCCTAATGACGAGGCTGAGCAGGAGCGTCTTGACATTATTCATCACATCTTTACACTCGCCTTGAAGGGTGATATTTGCAAGACGAAGCTTGAAAACCCTCAGAGTATCTTGGATGTCGGTACGGGAACTGGACTATGGGTGAGCAAGCAAACTTGGATCTATGAAACGTTCGCGACTCGCTAACTTGCTGATAGGCCATGGAAATTGGCGACCAGTATCCCTCTGCACAGGTCATCGGAACTGACCTGAGCCCTATCCAACCCCAATGGTATTCCCATGGCTTC
Source organism: Fusarium protoensiforme (assembly GCA_011320165.1). Classification (NCBI taxonomy): domain Eukaryota; kingdom Fungi; phylum Ascomycota; class Sordariomycetes; order Hypocreales; family Nectriaceae; genus Fusarium; species Fusarium protoensiforme. Next base: position 12,891 of record JAANQP010000400.1, on the reverse strand, counting down.
CCACCGGTCAACTATATGCTGATTAGAACCCAGGGTCCCTCCCAACGTCAAGTTCGAGGTTGACGATGCAACCCAAGAGTGGACATATCCCAAGGACAAGTTCGACTTTATCCACGCCCGCACCCTCGCCGGCGCAATCCAGGACTGGCCCTCCTTCCTCTCCCAAGCCTACGACCGCTGCAAGCCCGGCGGCAGCATCGAAATCACCGAGGGTAGAGCCAATTTCTTCTGCGACGACGACTCGCTCAGGGAGGACATGGCGACGCACAAGTGGCTCATCGAGTTCCGCCGCCTCAGCGCCCCTCTCAAGTTTGACATTGCTCCTGAAATCCCGGGCATGCTCAAGGAGGCTGGGTTTGAGGACGTAGAGTTTACGCAAAAGGTTGTGCCCATGGGGACGTGGCCAAAGGACCCCAAGCTCAAGGAGATTGGGAGATGGTTCCGTGTGCAGTTTGTCGAGATGGCACTTGAGGCGTATTCCCTTGCTCTGTTTACGAGAGCTGGTGGGTGGTCGAATGACGAGGCGCAGGTCTTGTTTGCCAAGGTCCGAGAGGAGCTCAAGTCCAACAAGATCCATTTATACACTTACAGGTAAGCGCAGCATACCGAGGGGTTGAGATTGATGCTGATATTTCTCTAGTTCTTTTGCCACCGGAAAAAAGCCCAAGGAATGAAGGGAGTAGGACCTCGGAATGGCACAAGAGTTGTTTGATTTCTATAGTCGCTGGAAGCTGCCTGAGTTGAAGGAAGCCCCCATTAAGTTTTATGACTAGCAATACGTTAGAATTAAGGTATTAGCATACAGTATTAAGATGCCATATGAGATATCTAAGCCCGAAACTAATCCGAAGCTATCGTGATGCTCTGAGATTGCTGACAGTTGAGTCGCCATCACGAGACCCAACACAGCGGTTTCTCGCTCACACGTGTGTACAAGGGTATACCGCTGCTCGGAACCGAGGCTTCCATCCTATGCAGACTATGCAGGGATTCGATAGGACTGACAACGTCTTCAACGACCCGTTATGCTACTTTGGGGCATGAACCCCGACACTATCGGGACCCTGACAAGAAGCCGGCCCCACTGGATAACCCGGTTAAAAGACGATACATGAGATGGATTCCGCGGGACCTCGACCCCTCAACCTCCACCGCCCCCATCTACGCCGAGAAGTTAAATACGTTACCGAGATGTCTGATAGCAAGGCCACTGAGAATGCCGTGCCGGCTACTGACGCGTCTACTCTCCTGCCCCCTGAGCATTGGGCGCAGGTAGCTGAGGTAGGTTGTCATTGCAGGGCTGGCATTGTGAAATCGCGCGGTTTACCAACGTGTATGTTAGGAGCTGGGCGCTGATAACGATGCTGATTCTGCCCTTGGAGAGGATGCTGTCGAGTCCACAGCCTCTATCACGTCGAGCATTCTTCAGTACAGAAACATTAGTGGCCGCACTTATCACAGGGACATAGGCAATGCCCAGTATTGGTTGGTGCATGTTTGACTGTATCTTGAGGTTGTTGCTGATATTGATTAGGGGTACAAACGACGAGCAGCAGAATGAGTCTATGGATATCAAGTGAGAGTGTTGAAGCAGTGCCATGAGTAGCCACTGACATGATGTAGCCATCATGTTCTGACACTTGTTCTCGATGGTGCTCTCTACCTCGCACCTATCTCCAAGGATATTAAGGTTGGTTGGCGAGGTGACAGAGATTAATCACCACTGACTTTGTCCTAGAAAGCGATTGATGTCGGAACAGGCACTGGGATTTGGGCAATGTACGACAACAGCTGAGGCACGTGCCGATATAAGGCTAATCATCTCAGTGACTTTGCGGAAGCCTTTCCCAAGACCGAAGTTATTGGCACAGATGTCTCGCCCATTCAGCCCAGCTGGGTCCCACCAAACCTACGATTGCAAGACTCACACGGTCTTCTCTTGCTAATGCGAAGCTAACCTGTCATAGCGAGATTGACGACTGTACCCAAGAGTGGACCTTTGCCCCCAACTCTCTGGATTACATCCACATGCGTTGGCTCGTCGGTAGCATTGTCGACTGGCCACAGTTATTCAAGGAAGCTTTCAAGTGTCTCAAACCGGGCGGTTATATCGAGAGCCACGAGGCTCTTTCGAGGATGGACTGTGATGACGGGAGCATTCATGAGAAGAGTGCAATGCACCAGTGGGGCAAGTTCTTTGTCGAGGGCGGCAAGAAGATAGGCCGGTCCTTCACCATCGTCGAAGATGAGATTCAGAGGAAGGCAATGGAAGAGGCAGGGTTCGTCAACATCGAGGAGCGCAACTTCAAGGCAAGTCTCCCTCAATCAACGAGGAGCCCCAACTATAGCTGACGGTACAGGTCCCCATTGGAGGATGGCCTCATGATCCCAAGCAAAAGGAGATTGGAAGATACGCACAGGCTACCCTCGAGCAGGACATTGAGGGATACGTGCTGTTCATGGCCAACACGGTGGAGGGGTGGTCCAAGGAGGAGGTTGAGGTTTACATCAGGCTGCTCCGCCGGGAGCTTCATTCTGGCAAGATGCATCCTTATTACCTCCAGAAGGTTGTTTGGGCCCAGAAGCCTAAGGAGTAGGGGAGGTGCATGTATTGGTGAGGGAGGAGGTTGAGCGCATTAGATGGTGAGACGGTGAGAAGAATAAGCATAGCCACCAACCCCTTATGTTTAACAGACTTTGCAACTCGGAGGCCACTAATTTTAAACCGATACATTAGCTTTTGATCCATTTTTAACTCCTTGACCCCTGCTCCATGACCTGTGATACTTGAGTTACCTCCAAGACCACTAGTAGATACGATGGGTACTGAGGATCCGGAGAGAGGATAGTTGTCATACATCTCGATGCGATACTTCCATGTCGTACAAGGACCTCGGACCTCCGTCTCCGTCAGAATCTCTAGGAGTGATGGCATTGGCCAAGTTGATCGTACAGCCCGCACCGTGGGATGTCATGCAAGTGCAAGGTCAGCCGTGCATAAGGATCCCATCGACACACATGCCTACTCACGGGCCGTGCTAGCCGGATCTCGTGGGCTGACAGGATTAGGGCCGACTTCCGAGACTTGTTTCAAGCTTGTAGGGCTATGATTGTCTTGTCGATCAATGGAAACCGTGTGACGGAATGCTCCACTGCAGCTGGCTAGGGTATCTGGGCTGTGAGTCTTTTCCCGACTCTGTGTCTGCTGCTGTAGACAAGTTTAGTTCTACTTCTCCTGTATTGTAATAATAGACTGTCTTTATGCTTTTCCGCATCTTACTGTTTTGGGCCGCACTTTAAAGTTAAGCTATCAAGGGTGCTAATAGACTAGCGACAGCACAGCCCAATATCACATCTGTCGGTGCAATAATGAACAGTATGCAGCCTCAAGGCATCCGAGTATCAGTCACAAGTTAAATAATGCCTTCTGTTAACCTCGCGGGCTCCCTCCTGTTCGCTCCAACACCAGTGGTTTCAATCGTGCGCCTCGCTGTCTCTTGGCGGACATAGCCACGCCCTCCAATCGCAACTCATAAAGCACCAATTGCCTGCCTTTCTTCCTCAAGATCCCCGCTACGTATCCTTCGCCATAATGTCTTCCAAAAGCACCGGGTGCTCCCTTAACGCCATAGAATGCATCCTGCTGACGGTTGTCAGCATCCTCAGCGAGATACAAGATGAAAACAACGAGTACAACTGGGACCCTCTCAGTTTCGCCGCCACGGCCGCTATTGGCGTGATTGCCATCTTCTTTGCAGCCTTGACCATCGGCCAAGGCCTCTTGGCAGACGGACCGGGTCGAACAAAGTCTGAAGCCTATGCCATCGGTCCATGGTCGCGTCTCAATGATCGCAAGTTTGACTGGGTCGAGATGAGATTTCGAACCGTCTCACGGACTCCGGTCCTTCTCTCCAAAGCGACATTGAAACCGTTGTGGAGTCAACTAGATTATGCCCGCCATCAACGCACTCGTCGCCTCCCTCTTGCGAAGGAGCTGGTAGCACTCGAAGGCCCCAAGAAGCTCAAAAAGGGACATGACGACTATTTCCCAGCGACTTGGCTTGCCCTCCTAACGGCAATGGATTTGGACGAGACAAGAATATGGGGAAGCAAGTCAACAGGTGCCGATTATATTCCATCTGACTTCTCAACCGTCCCTGCGTATGGCTCTATACGATTCGTCGTCGTTCTCACCATCATCCGCTCTTGGGCGCCGTAGGGCTCTTTAAAAGGCACGACGCCGAACTCTCACCAACTTCTCAGGGTCTGGATGAAGTACGAAGCTTGATCCTATATGCCAACGGATACATGGAAGTCCCAATGGTCGAATCTGAAGAATGGATGAACCAACGCGGTCCAATCATTGCCACGTACGCTACAGAGATCGACTGGAACTATGCTCACTTGGACTTGAGCACGATGTTCCTAAAGAGAGCTGAAGCATCCTGTCTATGCAATGGCCACGACGCTCCTCCAAGTCAGCGTTGCTGCGAGCTACTGCTATCGTCTTGGCCTTCGTGCTGCAGACTATTGCGCCCACTGCTTGATGAGAACTTGATTCAATTCAACATCGCGAGACGGGGTCCTTTGTATCCCCTGATAGCCGACCCAACACGCTTCCTACCACTCCTATTCCCCGGCACAAAGACTCGGTTCCGCGACAAGCTAGATACTCTGTTCCTGCAGGGCCGATTTTGGGCCATTAAGGCTTCAGCCTACCTGGAACTCTCTCCTGGCCAACTTAGAGACCTTGCAGAGATCAGAGCTGTTTAGCGGAACGGATAACTTCTTGGGCGACGACAGTAACAAATGGCCCAGTGATGGACCTCGGTTTGAGCCCAACAGCTTGGACACTAACGTCTGATTACCTTAAAGACAATCACCAGCGACCGACAGCGATCATTTGGAAGAGTTGGTAGTAAAAACTACCCTATAATTTGAAATCATGACTATCGACGCTTGGCTCAGACAAACAGGCCCGCTCGTTCTCGGTCGGCAGATGACTTTGGGCATCCTCGGCCACGCCATACAAGAAGTCATGCTCAACGCCAGGCCAGGTCATGCAGAAAGCGCCATATTCCAGAATCGCATCATGTTTCCTACATTACGTGAGAACCTGTCAGGGACCCAAAACTGAAAGCTGGCCTCTTCCACGGGGTGTACCCAGCCAACCAAGTGAGGTTTGATCGGACCAAGGATGGAATCTGCGAGCTTCTTTTCAAGATAAGAGGTCTCTGGGAAATTGAAATTGGACTAGTTCAGGGGGAACCACGGTGGCGTCTGTCCAACATATCAAGCCAGCACCCCCACTTGACGACCTGCTCATATACAGAGCAGTCCTTATTTCCTTACTATACTCGCTATCTATTGACAGTAGCAACTTGATTGAGGAAGATTCATATGGACTAGTTATCCCTAATATGTAAGACATCAGTTACAGCAAGTGGTCTAGCATCCATGCAATTCAGTAATTGAGGACAGAAATTATACTAGTGCAAAAGAGTATCATAACTTCGTATGACTAGGAACCATAGAGGATCCCAGTCAGCTAGTCATATCTATGAAGGAAACTTTATATACTCAGCGTGATCATCCCTTCATGTACGTGGACAACCGTATCATTTACATCTACCACCAACATGATATCCAGAAGTCATTGATTCATCAACTCGTTCAGAAAGTCCCGGGCTTAGCTACCGACAGCGTAGGGAGTGAAGACGGAGCAACTTCCAACATCACCAGTGCCGCCCAGTCGCCAGTAGACACCGCAGTCAAAGTGGGTGCTTCCACGGGATCCCTGACACGTCAAGGGGCAAGAGCCGTCGGCCCTCTGCGTGACGCTGCAGGTCACGTCCTGCAAGTTGGTGCCCTGTCGACCGAACCACACGTACGAGCTGGAGCCACCCGCGCTGGGGTCGGTCTGGGCCTTGTTGCCGGCCTTGACGCCATTGTTGACCTTGAGCTTGCCGTCGACGAACAGGTTGAAGTTGAGGGTGGTTCCGGAGAAGCTGTCGTCGCCGACAGAGCCGTCGCCCATGTCGCGGAACGGACGGCCGTTGTTCCATCCTCCCATGGCGAGAATGCTGAAGGCTGGTGTGAGGATGGTCTGAGTCGAAGTGTAGGTGGTTGACCTCTCAGTGACTGTCTCCGAGTAGACAGTAGCCGGCTCTGTGACGGTAGAGGTGGAAGTGGAAGTAACCTTCTCAGTGGCGGTGACCTTTTCAGTCGAGGGAACCTAGAGTGCAAGAGTTGTCAGTGGACTTGCTGAGCATAATGGAGGGTTCATGGACTTGCAGTGGTAGAAGCGGTAATGGTCTTGGTGCGCAGGGTTGTGACCTCGGTAGTCGTGTAGGGCTGAATGTCGAAGCAGTTGCAAGCGTAGGACACGGCGGCAGGGTCGACATAGTTGGCGAAAGCTCCGGGCTTTGCGAGGCCACGCTCTTCGATGCCGCGCTTCTCGATAATGTTGGACTCCTTTAGATCCTTGACATCTTCAACGTGGTTCTGCTTGTCAAGCGCGATTCTGCGCGCACGCTCCTCGGGATCGTCATTGCGCTTCTTGAGGGGGGCGACGGGAGACACGCAAGCAGTAATGGTCTCAGTCTTGACGTCAGAGATGGTGGACGTAGTCGTGGTCTTGGTGGTTGTCGTCTTGGTCTCAGTGAGGGTGGTGGTTGTGGTGGAGTCGGTGATGGTCTGTGTCGAATCCGTGGTGGTGGTGACTCCAGACGTGATGGTCGAAGTGGTTGTGGTGACCCTGTGAAATATTAGAGACGTTCCAATACGAATAAGGAAGGGGGTTATCATACGTGGTGTAAGCCGTCACCGTGACCGACTTGGTCGATATGGGAATGCTGAGGTACGAAGAGCAGAAGGACGTCGCCTGCAAATCCTGACGTGCCACCTTGACCAAGGTCTTGACGATGGTGCACAGTAAGCCCGGGGGACCACTGGGAGGCTGGCCTCTCACGCAGCCCCTGATGCTATCGTAGTATTGGCCAGAGGAGCACCTCTGGGGCGCTGGCAATGCGGTACAGCCTTTGCCCGTGTCCCAGTACTGACCGCTGGGGCAGAGACCGGAAGCGGGTAGCTTGGGGGCTGCCAAGGCCGAGGCAGAGCCCACGAGGCTCAGGGCGAGCCCAGCAACGGCGTTGAAGTGCATTATCGGTGCAGTGCTGAGGGAACTTGGAAATGCCCGAGATGGCCTGATTGTGAACTGGTTGATACTGTGTCTGAACTGGCGAGGAAGATCTATATGACTTGGCGCCAAGTCTTTATACACAATTCTCCCACTTTTCGAAAAACATCATCTCAAGATCGAGACCCGGGCTCACGGCACCGAGTGAAGTTGAGTGGGCCGTAAGGCTGGCAAGTCCGGAGCTGAAATCAGATGCACGGCGCGCATAAATTGAAGCTTACTCCAGGGCTATTGGCGCTATAGCGTCAATAGCCATTGTTTCTGCAAGGCTAAGTGAAAATCATGGGGTCTTGTCCGATACCCCTGACAATCATTGACCGCTCAAGGGTCTGGAACTCGATCTAGCGCTACGGCAAAGCCCGAGAGCCACAACAATTACCTAGAGCTAATAGCGTTATGTCAGTTGATCGTCACGATAGCCTCTCCATTTTCATAGCCCTGTAGCTAGAATATCCAGCCATCGTTAACGCAAAAAGGGAGGATCAACTAGAAGCTCCGCGCGCTGCGGTGCGCCGCTTCTGGCCCTGGGCCCCCAGCTCCACAGAGAAAAGGGAGCTGCTCGTCAGTCGATCTCCCGCAGGAACCCACCGAGGTTCTAGACTCGCGCCATGTTCTTGCGAGCGGAGACTGATCCTCTGTTTGGGGTCCTTTGGCCGTGGTGTGCTGAGCCAACGCATTGAGTGGCTGTCAATAGCTTCAGCGACCCAACAAGATCTGGACCGCTCGGGACAGTAATGGGATTGCAGAGGAGCAACAGCTCAGCTCACATGGGCATGTATTGACCGCTGGATGCACCCGATACGCAACCGAGATGTCAACTATCGAACGGGTTATTGTCGTGTAAAGGGTCACATGCTCGTTATTACACCGCACGAACACTTTGCAGAATACTCGGAACGCCTGGAGCTACACTCGGGAATAAATGGCCTGAACTAGCTATTCCACAAGGCCATCCCGCCGTAACCGCTCTACATGATCCCGATGCTCCTCGGCGGTGGCTGACAGAAACAAGCTGATCCGCACCATCGAGTGGCTGCGCATCTCGTTGAAATTGAGGGCGCTAGATTTCCATTGCCCCCAAAGGCCCTCCCCCGTGATTGGCTGAACCAGCCTCTTCACTCGGAGCTGTGTGCCAAGGATGCCAAGCTAGAATAGACGGCATGTTAATAGTTAATCATACTACCTAAATCGAGTCAACCTCCGGGCCACGCGCCGCAAGGCCAGCCCTACCCACGGGACCAGCTTACTTATGCTAGGAGAAGAATGAAGACTTTGTCCCAGCCTTTTGCCCATAAGTAGCCCAGAGCTAGTTTACCACTTGTCTAATAGTAACTCTGGGTTATGCCTATGGTAGTATTAGATTTGGGATACGGGAAAAGAAATTGCCTAAATACATGATATGCCACGCTGCAGAGCAGGCACTCAGATGGAATTGGATCTCTGGGTTGATGTTTTCAGTAGCCACCCATGAAGACGCCCCCCAACAGTGGAATGTACGTCTCCCTCGATGGGAGCGTCGTCGTCAGAATCTAGGTTGTCGATCCATTCATGTTCGCGAATTGCCCTCTCCGCGACAGGGAACCCATCTTCTCCACGAAGCCAGGTGAAGATATTTCGAGTCACCATTTCCGAATTCTCGTCTTCGGAGTCATAGTCATCGTAATCAACATCGATGTCTGAGCCGTGGTTTGAACGCTGCCCATTTTTCGGCCTGGTGGCAACGATCGGAGCTTCGGGCCCTTGCTTGATCTCTGTGCCGTCGTTGCAGCACCAGGTCAAGTGTGCATATTTGAGGCCATGGTCTCTCCCACATAGTGAATGTTCATGAACATCAAGATTCGTGTCGTCCAAGGCGGTGGAGCCGAATGGTGGGAAGGGAAATAGTGGTGTGGTGATGTAGTTGATGTCGTGACACAAAAAGAGCAGCCGACATTCATCGGCGCGTGAAATTGACTGTGTTCCAGGTGTCAGACGAGGCACCGGTGCCTGAATGAAGGACATCAGTGTGCCCGTCCAAGCTGCTGCTGCAAGGTCGATCTTCCACCAACCGCCGCGGCCCTCGCGAAGTGCATTGTGATGACTTCCTGTTATGAAAGCACCGATCCACAAGAAACCAATCTCTGGATCACGTTTTATCAGAGTCCGCAAGAGGGAATGAGAGTCTTTGATTGTGCCAAGGAATGTAAACGAGCCGCGTAACCACATCCCACATACATTGCTTGCCACGTCAGGCTCGAAGAATACGCTGGTGAGAAGTGCCTTGGTTCCCCTGGCGTTGCAACTGAGGGTCAAGAGTCTATCCAGCTGGAGGTGATCCGGGATTGTGAAATGGGAGGCCGCGGGAGGCCTGCCTTCTCCTCTGTGCCTGTCTCGGGGTGGCTCCGGAAATGGTAGCCCAATCGGCCTGCCGTCATATTTGGTAGCTGGGATCAGTAGGACCGCTGCCAGAGCTGCCAGGCTTAGGTCATCGTCGATGCCATGGATGCTGCAATAGTCCGTTAAGTAGCGGCATGCTGCAGTTAATGATGTTGGGGTACTATTTGGTTCCGAGGCTGCCGTCTCGATCTTTGCCGAGATCAGTAAGGGGCGTCCCGACGCAAGTGTTGTGGACCATGGTGAATGGAGAAGCTCGCCCTTTCTATTGCGAATGGTTGCATCCCAGCCACCTTTGATAGACAGGATGGCAGCCCACCAGCGAGCAGCGTCCCCACTGACTGCACCAACGTTTATTGTAACGGGAGCATGATTACCCTCCACCGATGGTGACCCATTGGGAGCTCCATCGGATTTGTCGTGTTGGGATATACGTGCGCCAGGGATTAGTTCGGCCCATCTTGCGGAAAGGATATACGCCCAAGCTTGGAGTAGAATAGAAATGTGATGGCTATGTTCGCCAAAGATATCCGGCAGAGTTGGCGTTGCGTGTTGTATATTTGCTGTCAGATTCACCCTGGTTGGCTTATCCCAAGCGACTTGAAAGACGACTTCATCTTGGAATGGCGGTAAATGGCCTGGCTCCTCTGCTGGAAGCCAAGTCGTGGTTGCTTTGGCTACGGCAACATTGCTGAAAGAGTTGTTGACACCAATGTTATTTGGAAACTGGGGCTGGCCGGGGAAGGCGGCCCGTAAGCGCTGTAAACAGTCTCTCGGTAGGGACGTCTCCTTGGACGCGGTCTCAAAGAGGGTAGACCATGTTCGGTATCCTCGTGCGTACATGCTCCGAGCGGCCTGCTCGTCGGGGCGAACTGGATCGTCCATGGGCAGAAAAAAGAAAAAGAACAGTGGCGGACATGGTGAGACAGTATATGTTGGAAATTAAATATACGAAAGAGTTATTTATTGCGACCTAACAGGACTATGTCACGTGGTTTAAAGAGTCCATTACGACCAAGAAAACAATCAAGTAAACATAATATATATATATATAGCTTATAAGGTACTTTATTAAAGGTCCCTAGGCACTTATAAAATAGCCCAGCTCTCTATTTTAAAAGGAGTGCATCAAGATATCGCAGAGAAACTCCCGACGGATCCCGAACCCCTACCACTCCCCTGAATCCACTATCATAGGCGGTGCCATACCGGATAAGCAATCCAGCCACTCTCGCCAGCCGAATAGACTCCATCCTCGACTCGGACAGCCCCCCGACCAGCTTGCTGAAGGTGCCCCAGAATTCGTCCCTCAGGTAGTCGGCGTTCTCAAAGTAGTCCCGCCCGTTAGGGCCCATACTGCCAAGAGCATTATCCAGCGCGTAAAGCGCGAAGCCGAACGGCTGGAAGCTCGCCTCAGCCCAGTCAACAACTCCTGTGATTTTACCGTTTGCAGGGTCGGCTAGGATGTTCATCTCGTTGAGGTCGCCGTGGGTGAGGGCCACTGGGTGCTCCCCAGAACGGAGCATTGGGAGAATGCCTTGTATTTGGGTGGCATGCGGCTTGAAGCGAGAAGGGAGGTTATTGGAAAGGTAGCTGAATGTTGCGGCGCATTCATCAATAGTGGCAGAAACCTGGGCCGGATCCGCTGGCCTTCCGTTCGTCCAAGACTGCGCAAAGAAGCTGTTTTCGTCATGTTAGCCAGCTTAGAGTAACATAGTAGGCGGCATCGACAGACCTTGCTAGACTTTTTACAGTAGCTAGCTAGAGTAGCAAACTCTCCGCCAAGGAGCTGCGAATGTAGATATAGTTACTTCCCGGGAGGTTGTCCATTGAGTATATAGCTAGTGCATTTGCCTTTGCGTCAGGATCTGACGGCAATCCACCAATTAGCCCGTGAAAAGTACAGCCAGCCACGACCTCTGGATGAACCGCTCTGGCCAGTGCCACCATCCCCTCATCTAGCGAGTTGCTCTGCTCTCGGAACTGGACGACCTTGGGCCCTGTCGTGACGGTATAGCTGGCCATGCCCTGGAGCAGGACAGGATAGACCTCCCCTCCAAACTCGCGTCTGGCAAATTCGTCACATTTCTCCCTCGTCGCAGATGTTCCTGAGCTCGAGAAGAATGAGGCGATCGACCTATCGAGATCGTAGGCCCGAGACATGGTAGGTGAGTGGCAGTATGATGCGACGAAGGAGAACATCCCAAGGCAAAACCTGCACCCTCGTGATCTCATCGTACTTTAGGCACTTGCGTGCCAAGCGTTTATGCCGAACAAATTCCGACGCCAGGGGTACCTCCACGACCTGTCATCGAAGAAGAAGACCTCTTCTCTCAACGTCCTGCTCCACTAAGCTATCCACGGCAATCGCTCAACCAGTTGTTCACACACTTCCTACGACTGTTACTTCTGGCAATAGAGTACCGATCCGTCACACACGCCATGACGTGCTCAGACCTAATGATTCCCCTACAGTCATTTCGAGGCTCGACGTCCCGCTTCTACCGAGTAGACGGGGGTATCTTGAAATGTCCTGTAGAAGTTTGGAAGGAAAGCCGTGCCTATGAAAAACTAACAGATGATATCGCCAACGGCTTTGTGGTCGAACGGCAGATTCTCGACATGCTGGGTGACCATCCCAGAATCGTCAAGTCGATCCCCCAATCTCCTGTCAGAATCCCCTCCATCGTACTGACGCTTCTTTAGATATCGTGGATGGCAAGATAAACCACAAGGGCTACTACTCGCTGAGGCTAGTCATGGAAGCCTCCAGCAGTATCTCGAAGACAATGGCGACAGCATACCCCTGCTTATTCGCAAGAAATGGTGCCGACAAGTTGTCGAGTCAATTGCGTACATACATCGGCGAGGTGTAATACACTCAGATCTGCGCCCAGACAATTTCCTGGTGCACGCTACTACATCGACAACACCGACATCTCTGGATCTTTGGCTCTGTGATTTCGGCGGCTCAACGTGCGAAAAGCTCGGCTTGGATGGCAAACATCTCCCAGATCCTGGTTTTTTCGATCCGAATTCAGACTGGGTATCCCGACCAGCGACTGATATACTTAGTAGTAAATAATAATATATAAGTTTTATTAATTAAACTTATATTATTAAATATATAATCTATATATATTAGCTTATAAATATATAATAATAGTAATTTTAATAATAATTTTAATAATAAATACCTTAAATTATATCTTAAAATCTTAAGCTAAATATTATAATATAAGGCATAAGTTATAAGTATATTATTAGGGATAATATATTAAAGTATTAATAAGAAATTAAAAATTTAAGTATTTAAAATT